>JANHZT010001503.1:129545-140387 GCA_032468215.1 Stegonotus admiraltiensis | reverse complement strand
CCTGAAGATCAGCTGGCCCCTGCACATGCACACGCTGGCCAGCTGATCTTCAGGTTTCCAGCGTGTGCATGGGCATGGGCCAGCTGGTCTTTGGATTTCCGGCACGCGCACACGCACACGCATGCAACCGTGTTCCGGTTTGGGCACTCGGTGCTGAAAAGATTCACCATCACTTCATTAGCTGGTCATTTTAATCACAGAATTAAAGGGGTTTTTTTCTATAAAGCTTCCACATCCATATAGGTAACATACCTATGCTCAGTCTGTTACAATGATAAATAATTAAGTTTGGTTTTAATTAAGCCATCCTTCAAAATAATGATTTTTTTCTCATCTGAATGAAATCCACTTATTTTTCCTGAAAATATGAAGCTTATTAGTGAGAAGCTTCAGAAAACAATTTTAGTACATGAAAAAGTTAAGTATCTTCATGCATAACCAAATAACTTGGTACGCTGTATTAAGTGCTGAGATCATAATGAGTAAATATTGCAAAAACGAATACATAATTTCTAACTCAATACTCACCACCCTCAGCCAACGCAGCAGCCACCTCATTTTGAGTAGAATAAATATTACAAGCAGACCATCGGCATTGAGCTCCTAGTGCACAAAGAGTTTCAATCAAGACCTAAGACACAAAGCAAACAGCATCAAATTAAAAAGCTTCAGTAATTACTAATTGGATTGGGGCAATAAAAAACTCAGAATGAAAAAGTTCACAAACCATTAGATTCCACAAGTTTAATTTCACTTATAGACCACCTGATTCTAGAGGTTTAATTAGGCTAGATTTGTTAATTAATGCCACAACTCCTTGCTCCTTTAGAACATAAGAAAAGGATTATCTAAAATCCAAGCCATTTATTTCCAGTCCTTTGAGCTATTTAAGACTGCAGTTCCAATTCAAATAATTGTAGTAATTAGTTAAAACCCACAGTAAATCATCAGCTACTTTAGATCCAGGAGGTTCCATAAGGCCAATTGTCTTTGCAGAGTACAAATATTTATCAAGATGATTTAGTAATTATATTACCCCCTTTGTAGAAATGAGTTCCCTTGTTCCTCTTGAGGTGACAGATAGAACCCAGAAAATAGTAAAGATAAAAGAAGACTAAGATGCAAATAGCAAAACAGGTGCACTCACTGCAGTCTGTGCTGTAATATGTGTACATCCCACTATTTTAGCTCCAGCCAAAGGTTTTTCCCCTTGAGCTCGTTTTCTTAGTGAAATCAGTGCGGACATATCTAAAAAAAAACCAAAAGTATCTTTAACAACCCTCCCATGCCAATTACTGAGCAAACAATAATCTTCATTTCCTAGAAGGAATTATATGTATGTAAAAAGCTCCTAGAAAACAATTGTTCTGGAAAGAGAAATAAACAATTTGCCCCATTGAGAAAGATCTTGCATCCTGTCACTTGCAGACCATGCCTTTGGCATATTTTCTGAAGCACTTTCTTTAAAAGGTTATAGACAAGATACTCCAAATCACCTTTTCATCTGTGAATCTAGATCTCTGAACAACCCTAGTATATATCTGAAGAATGCCAGCAACCTGAACTGAACACTGCCAAGGTGTGCTTAATTGCTCAAAATGCTATTCAACTATGTGAATAAGATCCTATTAATTTGTTAAACAAATAACAAAAAATCACACTGATCACGTCCTGCTGTTCATAAGGATTGTGCAATACTACTTAATTAATAGGATCCAAAACTTTTGGCCTTGTTTATAAATTTACATCATTTGTGGACATTTCCAAGAGCTTATTTGCCACCAAGGTATTTGCTGACTAATGGAATAAAATTTATGACACCCAGAGAGAAGCTTTAGCAATTTGAGCTTTACCTTGCTCAGCAATCTCTATCTCTCGGCGCCCAAACTCTGCTTGCTTGATGTTCTTAACACAGAAATTACTATTGCCTTTGGAATTAGTTTGCTGCTTTTCTCTTGGAGAAACTTCATCATCAGAGCTATCAGTGTAGGATGCCGCTATAAAACAACATCAAAGTGTCCAATGAGAAGAGAATACAGATAAAAGAAACTTAAGTCAATGATTATGTCTCAGTATAGGAAGTAACCAAGTCAAGACTCTTTTCCACAATATGGGTAGCAACTATCTACTGAGTTCCATTATTAGTGATATTGTAATGAACCACTTAACAGTTACACTTATCCGAATAAGTGTAGGGATAACAAGGTCAGGGATAGGAACATTTATTTTTTAAACCAATCAGCCTCTGAGAGCTGCAGGGTATCTGCTGACATGTCTATGCTTTTTTAAAAATAAATTTTATTTGAATAGCTCACAAAAGTCACATTAATAAATTCAGCAGCATGACTGTCTCTCTCTTTCCGTGTGTGTGTGTTGTGTGTGTGTGTTTGTGTGTGTGTGTGTATTCAAAGATTACAAGGAAGAAGTTGATAGGCCAAATATGCTTCTTGAGCTAACTTCTTCTGGATCAGCAAAAGATAAATCAAAGGAAAATAAATATTATTAAAAAGGAGACACTTACCGGAACTGTAGCTGTCTGTGGAAGACTGTGAAATGGAACGAGACAGGGATCTGCGACCAGTCTTTGTGGGAAATTTACTGAACTCCTGCATATCATCTGCAAACTGGATTTGCTATACACAAAAATTAAGAAGTTACAATTGTTTTTTTAAAGGTCAACAAGCTTAATTCTCCAAACATAAGCAATGTAAGATCCCATTCTACAGTATTCAATACAAGTCATATTCCAAAGAAGAATGCTTCCTGTATAGATATAATATGGCATTTTATGTCACCAGTAAATATAAATAGATGACATATCAAGATTTGTGATATTCAATTAATGTAAATGAAAATTCATTGCAGAATGAAATAGGTGACACCATTCTATTCAATAAAGCTGCGGTACTTTGTAGTAAGACATTTGCTATTAGCATACAATGTATCATGTATGCCTAATAATAAAAACAAGGATGATTACAACATTTAGGCAGCTACTCCAATTTGCACCTATAAATACAATTTGTCTCATACAAAAAGATACCATATTCTTAAGCTTATTCAGTTATATTATTCAACCATGAATTTGGAACTATTCATGTAATATAATAATATAGAATAGAATTCTTTTGTTGCCAAGTGTGATTGGACACATGAGGAATTTGTCTTTGGTGCATATGGTCTCAGTGTACATAAGAAAAAATACATTCATCAAGAATCATAAGATACAACACAGTGATAGTCATAGGTTACTAATAAGCAATCAAGTCATACTAGATATTTATAAACAATATATACTAAATATATAAATATTTTAATAATACATTAGATTATAATATAAAAGTAATAATCATTAAGCATATTTACATGTTTTGAATGGAATATCTGATAAATATTTTTCCTGTAGCTATTATTTAATTAGAGTATTTAGCCAGAAGACGTTTAACTAAGAACTTATGAAATCATCTACCTTCGTTCTAGATTCTAAGGACATGGAGAAATAAATTCCAATCACCATAATACAACAACTCATTTATATATTGTATGTTTTCATTAAAACATAAAAGGATGAAACTGTAATATCATAACAATAGCATCTGGCTGTGATTAACTCACAATCAAAAGTATGAGAAGTATCTCAAGACAAATATCTACTCCATAAAATGCTTGCTTTCACATATCATGCTTAACAATATTGTGGTTTTGTTTGTATTTGCTTAATATGCTATGTGAACTCAGCAAATAAATAGAATATGAATTATTTTAGAGAGATTGAAAACAACTTTGATATTAGTTTACTGACCGCAATTGTGTAGTAAATGTGAATGCAGGGTGGATAAAAATCAATGATTTTTAAAAAAAGAAATCTGATTTTTTTTTATTTTATCAAATTTATTTTAATAAAATGCTTTTGGAGCAAAAATCTATCTAAAGATAGTTTTCTATGTAAGATACATAAATAATTTAGTTTATTTAGCATAAACTGGTGCTTAGTTATGTAGCATGAGGCTGTATATTCTGTAGCGTTGGGACTGTCAGTAAGTCAACAGCAGGTCAGAGGAGTAGCAAAGATGACAGTTGCTCTTTAAAAATTATGATTTAAATCGAGTTGATTTAAATCAAGCCTTTTTACTAGTGATCTAAATCATGCTTTAAATTGTGATTTAAATCAACTTAATTTAAATCAAATCCACCCTGTGTGAATGACTGCAATTTCATGAATTCATTTATTGATCAACCTAACCTGTAAGGGTGTGAAGTAGGATGACTTAAAAAAGAATGAAAAACAAACCAAAGTTTTAAACAAACCATGATTACTTTTGCTTATTTGGAAGTAACTCTGGATTGTTCAGAAAAACACAGTGAATATATAACATGGCTGAAAAGTAGATTCTCCTTCAAGGTGAACTTGACACTTTTAACCAGGAGAAAAGGAGAAAATCTAATTATTATAAGGGAAACAAACAAAAGATGATGTGCATGTTTCTGATTCTCAACTATTCTAATAGTTGTTGCAAAATCTACAAAACTTCAAGCAACACTGCCTCTCTCATTCAATTAGACACACACACACACATATGCAAACCTTTCTGCATTGATAACTGCTGGTAGTCTGTACAAAACGT
Source organism: Stegonotus admiraltiensis (assembly GCA_032468215.1). Taxonomy (NCBI): domain Eukaryota; kingdom Metazoa; phylum Chordata; class Lepidosauria; order Squamata; family Colubridae; genus Stegonotus; species Stegonotus admiraltiensis. The sequence goes on along the minus strand of JANHZT010001503.1, from coordinate 135,762 downwards.
ACATCTATACTTATAAGGTATTAATAGCTAATCTCTGAAAAGGAAATCGCTTAGAATTAGGAAACCATCTTGTTAATAAAAAAAAATATCCTTGAAGTATACAAATCAGGCATTATAACAACTGCTTTCACTGTAATTTGATTATTCATTAAACTACACTCATATGTTTCTTGTGTGACTTTGAGAACAGATTATAGTGGGGATTCCAAGAGCTAGAGCTGAAATTTGGGGATCTTAGAGGGGTAGAAATGCAAAAATATTTCAAACTGGTACAGAAATGTATATTTTGTTCTAGGCTGCCATAAATAATTTTACTGCATTTGATCACAAACTGAAACAAGTAAGTGATTTACATAATGAGAGAAATTGGGGTGGGGGATTTTAATGGTCAATATAAATAATATTTTAACTTGCATTCCCTACAAATGAACTAATTTTCCTGGGGAAATAAAATGCATGCTTTTTGGAATAGCTAAGGATTAATGAGATAGGGTGATAAATATTAACATGAATTAGAGAACATTAAAGAAGTTAACAATATTAGGATTAGATCACATTTGGTACAATCTTATTTCAAGATATGGAATCCAAATTAAGGACCAAAAGAATAAATTGTTCTAATCCAATATATTTAAGTTCAATTATTTATATTTTAAGCAGCAACATTTAAAACTTTTAGGTTAAGATGGGGGACTAGAATGGGAATACCATCCTCAGATGTAGAAATTTAATGGGTGATTTTGGAACAGTCCCCTACTCCACAGGATTATTGTGGTGGTGCAAATTAAAGGAGATAGTGCTACACTGTATATTGCACCTTGAGTTCCTGAGTGGTAGAACATAAATATAATAAATAAAATGGTGGCAATGTTCACATTAGTGGAAAAAAAAAATAGAATTGCTATTGATGTTTTGCATTGCCAAGAATTACCCTAGCAGTATCATAGAAATTCTTGCTGGCTCACAACAGTGAAACACCAGCTCTAACTTCCTTCACCTCCAACAACAGGGTTTGTGATTGTGTCAAGCAGACTTGTTGGGGTTCCATTATGAAAAGTACAGACTAGTCCAACAAGTTCCATTCATTTCTCTAGGGCAGTGGTTCTCAAACTTCCTAATGCTGTGACCCTTTAATACAGTTCCTCATGTTGTGGTGACCCCCAACCATAAAATTATTCCTAAAACCATTGAAAATATGTGTTTTCCGATGGTCTTAGGCGACCCCTATGAAAGGGTCGTTCGACCCCCAAAGGGGTCCTGACCCACAGGTTGAGAACCACTGCTCTAGGGTATAAAAACTAGTTTCTGGGCAAAACTTTAATTATTAAAATGTTTATCCACAACTGTTTTCCTTAGGGCTGTATTCCAAAACCAATTAGAAAGTTTTTAACAGTTACTTTAAAAATGTGAAACTAATTTCTTATCTTCAAATGTATCTACTTCAATTGAACATTTTGTTTGAAGATACTGGATATCTCAAGAGGCTGTTAAGTAAATGTTTCTCTGCAATCATCTCTCTTTTAGAGATGCAATGCAAGAGTTGGAATATTAAATGCTGGAAACACTAGGACTGTCAACATTTTAGTATAATGGCAATATTTGGAATCTGCAAGAACAAATTAAAGATTTCTTTGGCATGAAAGATAAACCAAACATATTGTATAACTTGGAAAGATAAATATGCATTGTCAATAAAACACTATTTCAACTACTGATAAAAGGCAATATGGTCAAATTTTTGGACCAAAATTTAGGCATTTATTAAATTAAAGTTTTATATCATAACTGTATACCATGAGTATATATCTACGAATGCATGTATACTTGTTCAATGAAATGTATTGAAAAAACAATACATTATGCAACACATCCCAGTCCAATCATGCTGATTTGGACAGATCTAGAATTTGCTGCAGGAGTCTTCCAAGTCTCATCAAAGGAAATCTAGGTCATCCAGTAAATTTTGAGAATGATTTAGAAACAAAGATAATTTGGCTCAAAAGACAAATATGTAAAAAAAAAATCAGAAGAGAATGTACTTTTGTAATGAATAGCACTAGCTTCCAACTACAGATTAAGTTTACCAGAGTTCTGTTTTGTAATTCCAAGCAGCATTCTTTTGGGAGAAATGTAGAAGAAACTTATCGGCTGCCTCTCCCATGTTTACATCAATTTGAAACTGTGTTTCTGGCAACAGAAGCATGCACTGCTTTCAACCAAGGGTATTAACTGAGAGTTTTCTGTACCTATTGCTGCCATCTGGGTGTAGTTGCTGCTGACGCTAATTCTCCATCAGGAATTTGAATAACTGTTTCCAATTAAATTTCAGGTTATCTCTACAGTTTCTCCTTAATCGCTTGGGCCAGGAGACAGAACTCTAGGGATATGCAAAAATACTCAGAATGGGTTGGAGTATTTGGAACTTGAGCAAGCCTATCCCGGGGTCATAATATTCAGAACAGTATATTTTGGGGTCAGAATGTCCCATGATCAAATATTTTACATAACCCTACAGAGTTTGTTTTCAAAAGGCAGGGACCAGATGATTATTTCAAAGAGGAAGGTATAATGTTCAAGAACAGGCAGCCAGGAAACTGAAAGGTAGATCTGGCTCTTGATAGTCTCCTGTCCTCTGCCTATGTAAAAGCTTAGTAAGAACCTAGGACCGTGATGGTGAACCTATGGCACTGGTACCACAGGTGGCACGCGGAGCCTTATCGGTGGGCACGCGAGCTCAGCTCCAGCACGCATATATGCGCCAGCCAACTGATTTTCGGGCCTTCTGGGCCCACCAGAAGTCAGGAAATACACTCTTTCTGGCCTCCGGAGGGCCTCTGGGGATGTGTGCATTTTTGCCCTCCCCAGGCTCCAGAGCCTTTCTAGGAGCAAAAAAGGGCCTACCGGGCCATCACGTGCCAAAAGCGGGGGGAGCATGGGGGGGCGCATAGAATTACGGATGTGGTCACGCGTGCACGTGACCCCACCGCACTCCCCCCACTTTTGGCACGCAATGGCAAAAAGGTTAGCCATCACTGACCTAGGAGCTTGCTCCAAAATAAGAAGCAGAGGGTGTGTTAATCAAGCAGGCAATACGTCTATGGAGATTCTCAGTCGTCCAGGTCATGGCTGTCCCAAAGGCATGACCATATGACTGCAAGGAATATAAACCCATTTTTCATCATTCAGTCAGAACTGAAGAAGCTTCTTGGATGAGAAGCAAAATGTCTTCTAGCAAAACAAGAAAGTCCAGGTTCTTTCAAAAAAAAAAAGCACCTTTGGGACAAACAGGCAATAATCAAGGATGAAGCTACGGTTGTTAGCTGAGTAGTAGCAAGTCATCTTGACCTCACCAAAGGCTTAGCCATAAAACATCATCATCTTAGATCAGTCTCTCCCAGCTTTAACATACTGTACTTGAGAAAGTTGATAAAAGAATCAAGGAGAGTTGAATATATAGCAATTAAGACTTTGAGGAAGAGTGGGACAATGCTATGAAAGAAATATTAGTGACTTTAATTGCTCTGATCATAAAAGACAAAGGATATCCAGCACCAAAATTATTATTTGCAAATATTTTACACAGAGGCTTCTCATATGCTAAACCTTCACTGAACCTTTACTGAATAACAGAGTTTACCACCATAATCTGACATTAGTTTAACTGTAACACATTTGAACTTTGCAGTCTTAAAACATCTGCTTCACCTAAAAATATTATCAAAGATAAATAAGTTACTAACATCTTCAGCATTGTTTCAATTTTAAATTTAACAAAATGGAGCTGAAATATAATGATTATACAATATCACATTTATTCCTTTGGTATTAAAATGGTACAGAGGTTAAATTGTTAGACTTTTACTGTACTAGGGAGTCCCATCTCAGCCATGGAAGTTATTGGATGACTGGGCTAATCATTTATTTCAGACTAATTTAACTCACAGGATGTGTTGCTGCAGTGATGAAAAATGGACTTCTGTCACTTGAGTTTCTGAAGAAAAGGTGGAGATATAACTAACAAATAAATAAAATATAGTCTATAAATCTTTCTTAGGGTGGAAATACAGTATATTCAAAACTACAGAACAACAGGAGATTGCTATTTCATCCAAAGATTCTCTTACTCAGATTGGTACTTTTACTCATATTTACCTTTTATTTATTAATATTTGCCTAGAATAAAAAGAAGCTGCACTTAGGTCTGGTTATTAAGTTGTATAACAAGTGAACGTGAATGTAAGAAACTTCCTCCTCTAATGAAATCAATCACCAAACCCACCTCCATAATCTCTGCATTGGCTTAACTGAAGTTCACTTGAACTCTGTGGTTTTGAAAAAATCTGCTTTGCCTAAAAATATTATAATCAGACACAATTCATTCAATGATCACATTGCCTAGTTATAGACGTTCCCGTTGCAGAGCATTTCCTAGACATACATTTGTGGCTTAGATAGTTAGAATTTAGTAGTTTGCTTCAACAAGAAAAACTAACAAACTATTCCTTTTCACTATAAGTAGATATTTTAGATTTTCAAAGCCAAGAGCATTTTTTAAAATGTCATCTTATTATTGGAACTCATACGAGTTTTAAATCTGGAAGTTGCTTTCTTAACTGGGTGGAACATCATTTTAGCAGTAAAGAAAATATTTTTAATTCCAAAGCTTCAATACAAAGCAAAGAAAGTAATTTTGTCCTTGCCTAGAGTTTTAATTCTAAAGATTCAAAAATCAGTATCTCTCTTACTTTGTAGGACACTCTAACTTTATAAATCATACTAAGAGATATATGATTACATTAAAATGTATTGTCCAACTATTAATTGCTATTTACTAAGATGATTGTTATAATGATGATTTTTGCGAACCTAAAAGCTATGTTGTCAATTGCTAAAAGTTCAATGTGCTTTCAACTTTCAAATAAAATGCCTGTTTTGTTGCATAATGCCAATATTTTAGCTATAAAAATAGTTTCTTAAAACCAATAGATGATATAGCTAGACAACAAGATTTAGATTTAGGTTCCAGATTTTCAGAGCATATTGTCACTTTTCTTTGTCCTGGAAATGCTTGGCAAATATCTGAAAAATTATTTTAAAAGCTGATTACAAATCTTAACAAAGAATAGGTTGATGTTTCAGAAACTAAAAGTAAGAAAAAAAAAACTCCAACGATTTGCTCACTGAATTCCTAGCCCCTATTCTTATTAACTTTGTGCTTCAGATACTCAAAACCTCTATTTGCTATACCTACAAAAGAATGCTTGCCCAGAGATTGAAAACATAATCATGAAGTAACAATATGGTCCACAGGCATACTCAGCTGAAATATACAATCTAAAAAAAATGACAAACAAAATGAAGACTTACTGTCACCAGTGTAATACTCACGGATCGTTCTTCTGACTAGCTAGAAACTTAGCTGTTGAAGGTTCCACAAGATTATTTTGGGCAATTTAGCATAACTAATTTATTAACTACTTTATAGACTTCTTAAGGAATGAAATGTTTACTGCAGGGCAAAAGAACTCTAAATTTGCAATAGTAATTTTAATAGAAAACTAGACCGCATATATAATGCTTATTACTGCAAAGACTTTTAATTGCTTTGTTGGTGGGAAGAGGAATGAGGCTAAACCCATTTTAATTTAATAAGTGGCTGGCAATCTATGTAATGCCAATTACTGAAACTACAATACTATCCTACACCTAAGGTATGTACATATTTTTTTTCTTCCGTTCAATTATGTCTGATTCTTGAAGTCTGCTTGGACAAGCCTTGGCAATTTTCTTGACAAGGTTTTTCAGAAGTGGTTTGTCACTGCCTCCTTCCTAGGACTATGAGAAAATGTGGCCCAATATTACCCAGCTGGCTTTGTGCCTTAAGTGGAACTAGAACTCATGGCCTCCCAGTTTCTAGCCTGATATCTTAACCACTACACCAAGCTGGCTCTCATATGGAAACTACATAATTCCAAAAACTAATCTACAGCCCTCCTGGAATACAGGAAATTAGTGTCGCAATGACAAGAAGTCATGCTTCCTCTCACGTGCTAGTTTTCTAGTAACCTAGATTACAGTTTACCCAGAATCAACTTTATTTATTTATTTATTTAGTTAGTTATTTAGTTATTTATTTAGTTATTCATTCATTCATTCATTCATTCAATTTATATACCGCCCTTCTCCAACAAGGACTCAGGGCGGTGAACAGCCAAAG
>JANHZT010001503.1:113123-129445 GCA_032468215.1 Stegonotus admiraltiensis | reverse complement strand
AACTCCCTAGCCACTTCAGACGTCTCACCAACAGATGGCAGATTGAAGTCCCCCATGACCATAAGCCTCGGGGTCTCTTTTGGACTTCATTCAAGACTTGCATAGCTTCTCATGACTCAGCAGGAAAGAAGAAAAGTTGAATGTCATCAACATACTGATGCCACTGTCCTGAAAACTGCCAAATGCCTAAAAATTTCATGGCGACATTGATTATCAAGACTAGAACTCTGAGGTCTGCTACAACATACATACAATGGGGCCAAAGCGCCACTGGGACCTGAGAACAGGTAGTGCTCGACTTACAGCCCTTTTGTTTAGTGACCATTCGCAGTTACAACAGCAATGAAAAAAGTGACCTAGGACAGTTTTTCACACCTAAGTCCATTGCAGAATCCCTGTGGTCACATGATCAAAATTCAGAGTTTGGCAACTGGTATATATTTATGACAGTTGCAGTGTCTGGGGTCATGTGATCATCTGTTACAACCTTTTGACAAACAAAATCTATGGGGAAGCCAGATTCACTTAGCAACCATGTTACCAAGTGCAGATTAACAACGGTGGAAAGAAAGGTCAAGAACTGTGGCAAGAAAGGCAAAATTCATTTAACAATTGTCTTGCTTAGCAATGGAGATTTGGAGTTCAATTGTGCTCAAAAATCGAGGACTACCTGTAGAAATTTTCCACTGCCACACTCTGGAAGCAGGTAGAAAGAGAACAACTGCATTTCCTGGAGACAATCCTGGCTGGTGACTGAATGCAAGAAAGAAAACATGTACAGGCTCCAAGGTTTTATTTTGGAAAGTATACGCTTTTAAGAAAAATGTGTAGGTTGCAGATCAGTCCTGCTGCTCAGTACAGAACTGGTTCTTTACATATCCGAGATTACTTGGATAATTTAAGCACATTAAATTTCACTCAGAACAAACAGAACACATCTTAACTCAGCATGTAGTTTCTTTGTGACTTATTTGTTTGGCACATATGGTACTTAAAAAATAAATTACACTAACTGACCCCTTTGCTTAGAATCAGAAAATAACATAAAGACCTTTAAAGAAAATAATAAAACAACAAATCCTTTTGTTCCTCAATCATCTTATGAAATGCAAGTGTATAAACAGCTACCTGTAATAAAATGATAGGAAGAAATACTAACCTGGAAAAAATAAACCAAGTTGTGGGAGCAGAACTATAGCAGAACAACAGAGTTGGAAGGGACCTTGGAGGTCCTCTAGTTCAACCCTCTGCTCAAGCAGGAGACCCTATACCTTTTGAGACAAATGTTTGTCCAATCTCTTCTTAAAAATCTCCAATGATGGAGCATCAACAAAATCTGAACTTCTGATTAATTGTTCTGTCAGAAAATTTCTCCTTATTTATTGGAGAAATTCAAATATCAATCTCTCCTTGATTAGTTTCCATTCATTGCTTCTTGTTCTCCCTTCAGTAGCTTTGGAAATAGATTGACCCTCTTCATGTAAGATTGTGTAAGAATAAATGTAACATGTAAGGGGCAATATACTATATATCAATTTGGAGAGTACAATACAGTACAGGAAAGTCCAGCTCAGCTGATTGGGGAATACTGGGGACTGTTATTTAACATACCTGGAGACTTTGGGTTCAAAAAGGCTGTCTGGAAATGCAGAAAAATAACACAGATAATTGATTAACCATGTCAAATGCTAGCACTGAAGATGATAATAATTTTATATAAATGAGATTGGAATATGTGTGATAGTTAGTCAGTCAGTCAGTCAATCAATCAATCTGACAGACAGACAGACAGACAGACAGACAGACATTCTTCTCATTGAGGGATAATAAATATATATTTACAAGATGGCCATATTATTTCTCCTTTCTCAAGAAGCATCAGGCACAACTAGCAATGGTAGTACAATGATGCTGAAGGAATAATATCACTGTCTATTACTACACTGCTATAGAAATTTAGTATTTTAGATTTTTCTAATATGACCTGTTTTTCTCTCTCCTTATACCATATGTGTTCTGATACAACCCTTCCCTTTTTTTTTACATTTCAAGAGAATTAGACTTACACATTTATTTTAAAAATCAAATTTAGGGCATAAAATAAATAAACCTTTGATTAAATTTATTTTATAAATACTATTATATATCAGTGATCTGTCAGCTTCCCCACACACACCTCCCCCCCCCCCGCCATTTTATTGTTTCACGCAACTGATGTCAGTAGTTCAAACTTCAGGACTCAGACTAAAACTACTACAATTTTTAAAACAAAGGAAGAACATTTCCAAATCCAGAAGGTATAGTATGAAATTCTAGTGCTACAAATTTAAAGCTGCATAATAGTAGTAATCAAACTGCTTAACTAGTCATTGTTTCATTATGTTACCACTTCTGCCAAAGCTTGTAAATGGATTTTTTTTTTATCATACTTAGCAAAATGAAGAGTGACCTTTACATCAGCTCTGCTTCTGTAAACCATACAAATACATGATTGTTTCCCAATCAAGTAGAAACTAGAAGGTACAGTATTCAATATGATAAAAATGGGAATGAAAGGCAGATTAGCCTGAATTTTTCTCTGCTAAAATCTGAGGTTATGTATAGGAAACCAGCCATTTTAAGCTGTGTTAAAATTTGCATAGGCAGTGGGTTTAGTCTCTCTCTTCTCTTTGCTACTATCAAATTACTTTCTAGTAATGACAATAGTATACAATTTGTATAATAAAAAAAAGTAGAAGGAAAAAGACTATATATAATCAGATTTGTCCATTCTAAGAGTCCATTCTAATTACAATTGTAGAAATACTGCTGGTCAAAGGTAGATTGCATTTGTAATTCACATACACACACATACATACATAATTACATACATGCATACATACATCAACTCATTAATTATATCTATATCCAAAGACTACATACAAAGGGAAAAGTTACAATTCTTACAATACAAATGATTTTTAAGCAGCAAGAGTTATGATCCTAGAAAACAAAATCTAGGATTATACTTTATGAGGTTTACCAGTGTGGCAAAGATATAAGCAAAATAATTTCAGAAATGGGCAATGCTTGAATAGCAGATAGGAAGGAGAGGAGTTTTCTGTGACAGTACAATCTCAGGTAAATCTTAATTTGTCAATTTTGACATATGCTGTACTGGAGAAGACAATCGCTGTTGACTTTTTGTTTGCACTGTTAAGAGTTAAAAGGGAAACCAGACCTTATTTTTCACTATATCAAATCTTTGGCCTCCCATCAAAATGTACGTACTAATGCTAATTTTACTGATGCAAAGACAGAAACTGCCCAGGGATCTTACATACCCTGTTTTCCCCAAAATAAGACATCCCCTGATAATAAGCCCAATTGAGCTTTTGAGCGCATGGCAATAAAGCCAAGCACTTATTTCAGGGTTCAAAAAAAATATAAGACAGGGTCTTATTTTTGGGGAAACACGCTAACAACCAGATAGCTGTTTAAAGCAATTGTTTTTAAAATGGAAAATATCCATAACAAGTTAATGTATTTGTGAAAAAACTGCTAGAAAGTCAGATACAGATGAATAGATTAAATTTAATAAAAAACTGATGAATAATAATAGTTCATTGACAGAAACATCAGCAACGTAATAGTTAATTCTTGAAAGAATCACACTGAAGGAGCTTCTTATATATTGAAGCATAAGATGGTTTTATAACATTAATAGAATAAGAGCTGAAAAGATACCTCTTTCTTCATGAACAATGTGTCCTTCTTGTCGAAGAAGTACACAATGGAAGTAGGAAAGGATCTAGAGAAATGAACCTTGCTTTTTAAAATCCTTTTAAATATAGACAATGTTGTGGCATTTGTTCTTAAAGGAATGTACAAACCATATTGTTCCTGCAACACAACCTGACCGAAGTCCTTTCCCTCAAGTATTGATCTTCTTCATCAAATCAATGATACTCATATAGAAGAACACTATCATGAAACAAACGAACACCAATTAAAAAGTGTTTTATTTCAATGAATTGTTCCATGTTCTTAAATCTACAGAACTCGGTAAGTTTCAAATTTGAAGTTATGGATATTTCAATCTATTGTTAGCAACCACCTCTTCCCTCAAACTGATTTAAAGATAGCCTACAAGTTGAAAGAGAAGGTCCAGTCAAGCTTTGCAAAGGAAAACCTTTCATTAATACTATTCAGGCATCACATATCTGAAGCAGGAACATGGATGGCTGTACTTCTGGTGAACTCTCTTCTTGTAGTGCTTCCAACCTCTTCTCTGTAGGGTGGCAATACTAATAAATCTGTAGACATTTCCTAAGAGCATCAGCCACAAAAGTAGTCAAGTAATATCTAAGCTGATTTTAACCTTCCTATTTAAGTCAAAGAAGTACAATTATCTTAGTTTTACTATATAAATGTAGATAGCACAGATATCATTCCCAGTAATAGTGAATTTTATTTGTATAGCACAGGCTATAACAAACCAAGAACCAGGTACTAACATATGCTTATAAGAGATTGCGTTTGCAAACATCAGCACAAATTTCTCCCTAGGAACAGCTGCAAACCAGGCTGTAGCAGCAAGAAAAATATAGTTAACAAAGAAAAATGATTTTGTAACATACATTTTGACCAATACATAGTGCAAGTTAGATGCTAAAATTACTCCCAGAGCCTTGCAGAAACAGGACAGCAAAAGAAATAATGAGGGAGTCTTACATTTACATTTGCTCCTCATGGACAAAGGCATAAATTATAGAGAATATTTTGAAATCTGCCTTCAAGAATTGCTGATGAAATCAGCTGTTTTGCAACTGAATTAAAACCATTCTCACTGGAAAGTTCTGAATTGATAGATAGGTTAGAAGCTAGTTCTACTGTATATACTGTATGTATATACACACAAATACAATTTCCATATTTATCTTATTTGTCTGATGCTGGATTTCAATGAAATACTGAGTCATTGCCATAATTTATAATTTCAAAATTAAGTTTTATCAGAAGACAGAACCTGCTATCATCACAAAATCCGATCTCTTACAGTAAAACCTTTGTTTTAGGATAACCCCCGAGATATCTTATTTCTCATTAGCTGAAATTAATTAGCCTAAAAGAAAGGTTCTACTTAATTCTTTCCCCTTCCCTTAGCCCAGGAAAAAGAAGGAAAACCCTCTTTCTGACTTCTCCGATCTAGATGGGCCATCTTGAAGTGAGAACTTGTTGGCTTCTTTTTCTTTTATTAAATTTCTCGATGGTCGGCCTAAAGGTCTCTTGTCCCTAAGAACTGAGGAAGAAGGGCTCCTGTCATTCAGGAACTTGCTACTCAAGAACACTATTTTTTCTTTCTTTCTTTCTTTGTTCAGAAAATAGCTAAGCCAGCTTCTATAGCAACTGGCAGAAAAAATGTAGCAAAAAGGCCTCATGAATTATTAAACATTTCAATCTGGATTCAGGCCTTATGTTATTGGGTAAGATTTGGATGCCTGAATGGATGACCTAGACAAGGAGCGATGAAGTGAGAATGCAATTCCTTTTGATTCTTCTTGACTTCCCATGGTTATGTTCTCGAGCACTCTGAGTGGAAGGTGTTCAGGATACAATATTACAATTCTTCTGCTTCTATCTGCAGAAGATGGCCCTGGGTGACATCTTGGTCTAATCAGAATGAGTCCCAGAGGGTTCCATTTTGGCATTAATAGTGGGACTGGTGAGGCCACTGGTGCCTTGGCATGAAATTCCAGAACTGGCAGAACACGCTGTTATTTAGCCAAATGTAATTCCACTGCACTTACCAAGAGAAAATGGCATTTTCTAAGATTTTAAAAACTGAATAGCCTCATAAGGGAGAATGCAGTCTTTCAGCATATTTAAGCTTAAACAGAATTATGAAATGAGTTGTTTTGATAAAATAATGGCAATATTTTGCAAAGCTATTGTTTGTTCTGATCTGACTGTTCTAGAGATTCCTAAAACCAAGATGGAGGAAGTTGAGGAGTGTTTATACAGTGTCAGAATACTAATGAAACACAAATATGCCTAAATATCCTACAATTGTCTTCAGTGATTACATTTAAGACTACTGAGTAGAAAAATCTGATTTGGACAAATGCTCAGAAAGGAAATTATAGCAGGTAAACTAGGCTTTGAAGAAAAAGGAGCAGAGAGAAAATGGAGTCTTGCAACAAATTTAACCATATATAAGTGGTAAATGGATTTTCATTTTATTTAGAATTCTTTTGTGGCTTAGCAAGTCGTTATGGACCAGACCGTGGTTCAGTTAAGAAAATATAAAATATGGATTAATTCAATAAGCAAGTTACATCTGTTGTTTGACTACTCAAAGAATGGATGGCTTCAAATACTCCTGGACTTAACCCTATAAACTTCAGTTCCACCAATTACTGACAGGCAGCTCACAACACATCAATAATGTGATGGAGAAATCATTATCAACAAAATAAAAATGATTCATTTTCAAAAAGATTTTCAAAGAATTTAGGTCTATTTTGGGCCTTCAAGTCATTCTTGACTCCTTGTAACTATCTGAACAAGTCCATGCAGGGTTTCTTTTTTTGGCAAAATCTGCAGAACTTGTTTAAACCTTTTTCCTAGGGCTGAGAAAGAGTTACCAGGCCAAAGTACCCAGCTGGTTTTGTGTCTTAGGCAGAAATAAAACTGACAGTCTCCTGGTTTCTAGCTTGGTCTCTTAAACCACTATACCAAACTGAATGACCTGCTATTATTAGTTATCTGGAAATTCTACAGGCATTCAGAGGCATTATATTTTTACTGATCAGTAGAAATAATCTGTAGGTGCCCAATAATCTTCACTTCATTGCCTGTAGATATTACATTTATCTTTTTGTCAGAAGACTAAGTAAATGAAAGAACAGTCAGCTGTGTATTGTAATGCTTGTACAGGTATACCTAGAAATGGAATGTACAGCAACTGTCAATAAAATAAAAAAATTATTAATTGTCAGTTAGACATAATCAATTCCAGTGCCAGCCTTCTTTTGTGCCTCAGTGGGAGAGGTAATAGAGACTGGATAAACATAAGAACACGAATGATCCACATGCATTATTTTGTACATGCTTTTCCAATTTCAAAAATGATTTTCCGTACCACATATATATTTCTGTAAACCTATGCCTGAAAGAAAAATTAAGTTATTCTTGTACAGGTTGAAAGGGTGTTTTTAATTACTTAATGGTTAGAATGCAGTACTTCTGCTGACTGACTGCAGTTCAGCAATTCAAGTCTCGCCACCTCAAGGTTGACTCAGCCTTCCTTCCATCCTTCTGAGGTTGGTAAAATGAAGACCCAGACTTTTGGGGGAAATAAGCTGACTGTGTAAACCGCTTAGAGAGGGCTGTAAAGCACTGTGGAGGGGTATATAAGTCTAAATGCTACTGCTATTGCTACTGATCTTCATTACCAAATATAACCTTCATTTCGTATAACTTCAGCAAGAGGCACAAAGTGGAAGTAGTCTCATGAGGCAGAGGACAGTAATGGTTTGTTATATATTCAGTCACTGAATCCATGCATAGACAATATGCTGTTACCTAGTGCTTACAACAGTTCATGGTAATACTATCCTTATGGAGCTGAACAAAAACTGCATGAAATTGTGAGATCTGTTTTCTGGTTATGGTGGGGAAAGTAATTGAAGGTAAATATTTCAATGTAAACATTACAATACAGCTGAAAGTTGTAAAAAAAATCATGAGTTGAAAAACCCCATTTATCCATTCTTTTCCCCATTAATCCATTCTTCAACAAGATGCCTGCTTTCCAAACCTACAACCCTTCCTTTTCAAGTGTAAATGGGAACTTTGGGAAACTTACATGTAATGTTGGAGCACATTACATTTTTTTTCCTGCATACATCATCACATTTCCAGTCCAGATCCTGGGCCAGCTATTTTTTTTCTACTACAAGCTTTAAGTGAATAGAATCTGCACAGCAGTAAGCCTGTTACCAAGGACACAGTATTGATCAGAGCACATATTATAGTTCAACTAGCTTACAATGACAGTACTATAAGGTCCAGGACTTTAACTAGGCCAAAGGAAATCTGCTTTTTGTAAGAGTTTTTTAAATCATAATTAAAATATTGAGATCAATAATATGGGGCTATTTGGTAATGATGGTGGCATGTGGAAGACTGTGACTTAAAATGTAAGAGGATTGAAAGGGAAGCATGAATGAAATGAAATGACTGAAATAATACATCTACATTAATATGTAGATGAAGAAGCAAATATGCTATCCAAATAAGTGCTTGTAGTCGTATTCATTCTTTCAAGCTAAAATATTTTTCTTGCCAGGGTCAACACCTGGTGACTTTACATTGGGTTTTCTTGGCAGCAATATTAGGTGTTTTACTTGGCATGCAAAAGAAATCAATGCTTCTCATGAGAAAGGTATTCCATGTCTTCCAAAAGTGCTTTATAGTATGATCCTTGGAAAAACATGTGGCTGCTTTAAGTTGTTAGGTTCAAACACTAACACTTATATTCTCATAAACTCCAAAGCATTTGGAGTTTGCCATTGATTTTCCGATTGCCTCCCTTTCAAGTATTGGCCATTTTCTGAGATCAGCCAAAGTTGGCTAACCATTGCCCCTAGCTGGACATGGATTCTTTTATAGGAACTCAAAAAAATAGCATTATGTATTAAAGCAGGTTTTAATACTGGTGCCAAGAGCTTTTGACAATTATAGTAGGAAGTGGGAAGTAATACAAATAATCAAATAGATTAAACCAAAATACTTTATAAGAGGTCACAGGAAGAAACTACATTTTTCTTATATGAAATAAAACTGCCAGACATGTCCGACTCAGTAGTTTCTATGATTAGCTTTTGTAAAAGGGTACCATAAAAAAGAACCATATTGAGAAATTGTTAGCCTCTCATTATTAAATTTATTAACAAAGGTAAAATCTTATTTGTTTTGCAGGAATCTTATTTGTTTTGCAGAAAAAGGAAGCCCTGTGGCACCCATTGCAATCCAAGGAAACTGTTTTAGGGGACAATTGTTTCAATTATAATGCAATCTTTTTTGGGTCTTACAAGAATACATTCCTGCATCAAGGTTAATTAGCTAGGAGGGGAAAAAAATCACAGCAGCATTTTACAAAGGATCTGAGATAAATGTGACTAGTACATTCTACAGATTAAATTCAGTTAACCAATTAAATATTGCCTTATATATGGCTACAGTCTGCTTCCCTGGTGCCCCCATTTGTTTGAGTTCACCCTGAATGATCTTTTCTCATCAGTTTGCACTGTATTGTACTGAGACAAACCTGCACCATGACATTAACATTCTCCTTGGCATCACAAACACACCAAAAGCTTCAGCAGAATTTTCTGATGCCATCACACATTACTAAAACAAAGCTGAAAGAAAAGCAGACTATTGCTTTTATGGTAATAATTATGGAGAGAGGTCAGGAAAGGGAGCTACATTTGATAGGCCAGAGAGCAAAGAGTAATAACAAGATTCAGAGTTACCATTGCCCTAAAGAAGTTGAGGCACATTTTGTTGCCTCTTCGTATTTTTCAAGTATCTTTTGTGAATTAAAATGGCTGACTAGATTTGATCAATAAAAAGTTACTCTTTCCACTACAATCTGAACAAAGTACAAATCTGCAACTTAAGGTTTAGAACTCAAGTAGCATGTTGCGTAGTTACGTAACAGATTATTATGCTATTATTTTCTTATTTACAATACCGTAATTTCATTCCAACACACATGGCTTTTTTTTCCTCCAAAGGAACTTTCCTTAACACCACTGCACTTGCAGGATCTGATAGCTAATGCTTTTCATATATTTTCTTTGGAAAATTTCTCAGTTTGTCACATTAAAACCACATTTAAAAAGTAAAAATGTATTGGCCTCTTATCACAGGGTAACTCGGGGAAGTTGTGGTGTTTAATGGCTTTTAAATAATTTTAAAATAAATTTAACTCTGGCATATCACAAAAGGGTAGGCATTATTTTTAATCAAAAATTGTTCTTGGCTATGAATAGTTGGAGAAAAACATGAAACTTTCTACACATGCCACAGCAGCAAGGCTTTTATATACGTAACGGTGGAAAAACTGACATTGTTTATTATGGAAGAATGGACGGTGAAAGTAATGGAGCTGGCTGGAATGGCAAAATTGACAGATTTCATCAGAGAAAAGACACTGATTAATTTTAATGCTGACTGGAAACTTCTTTTGGACTTTCGATGAACAGAAAAAAAATGAAATTATGACATGGATCTGATGCTTGGATAGCAGAAAATTGGTGCATGTGGTAGTAAAATTTATAATATCTGCTGTAAAATAAAGTTGGAAGTAATTTCTTTCTCTTTATTTTTTTCTTTCTGCACTTTTCGCTTTGTTTCTTTTTTCACTCTGCAGTACTTGCTTTTTCCTACTTCAGTTATTAGTTTGCTGGTTTATATTTCTTTATTTGAAATTTTTAATAAAGTTATTAATAAAAGGAAATTGTTCCTAGGATAAATTATATTTGTAATATATTCCCAGAAGAAAGGGCCTAGTTCCTTAAACATAAAATTCAGTCAGGTTGTGATTCTGTGGCAAAGTATTCTGCAGTGTCCCTACTGCCTCTCTCTCTTTTGTGTCTAACCAAGATAAAGGAAAATGGAGAACTCAGCCAGCAAATTATATTTCTCCTCATCAACCATAATGGCCATGATTCCCCATATACTTACTCTTAAAAGAGCAGATGTGTTTTGAATTAAATATGCCATATATCCCTGTTACAGTAAAAATATTATGTAATATGATTGGTTCTTACAGTATTCTTACAAAAGCCATAAATGTTAAAAAGCTTTTTAACGTTTATGACTTTTGTAAGAATACTCTAAGAACCATCATATTACATAATGTTTTTACTGTAACAGGGATAAATGGCATATGTAATTCAAAACATATCTGCTCTTTTAAGTAAGTGAAGTTCAGTATTTTTTCTGTAATTTTAAATGTTTAGCTTTTCAGAATGGAAAACACTTTTTGAGTGGTAAGAGAAAAACTGAGATTATGACTCTACCAGTAGATTCTATGGTAATTTCCACACTAGTACTTAGAGCATCATTTAACCTTCATTGACATGACCTAAAGCCTGCATGCTATTTTTGGCAAAACAATGGTTAAATGGCTCAAGAAGATTTTATACCAGTGATGACGAACCTGCTCGTCAGGACCGCAACCAGGAAGAGGATCTGCCCAGGGGGCATGTGCATGCTGGATAATGTACTTCTGGTTTCCGGCGCGCATGCAAATCTTCCGGTTACTGCTGCGCATGTGCATGTGCTGATCAGCTGGCCAGCATGCATGCTCACATCAGAAAACAGAACACTAGCTCTTCCAGTTTCTGGCAGTGCCACACACACGAAGACCAGCTGATCATCGCATGCACATGTGCGCCAGAAATCCGGAAGAGGAACAGGCAACACCATGCGTGCCAGGTGACATGGCTCCATGTGCCGCTTCAGGCACATGTTCCATAGGTTCACCATCACGGTCATATACAGTAAATTGCAATAATATAAAAGAAATATTTCTTGAACTGATGTATTTCATTCTTGCTCATCCCCAATCCAATGAAACTGTTCATTTTATATATGATGGGAACATACAGATTAAGTAATTTTTTTAAGGGGTCAGAGTACTGCAAAGTTTGGGAACTTCTGTTCTAAGCCATTGTTGGCAAGAATTTGGCTCAAAATCATAATTAACATTGTGGGTAAGGTAGAAAGTTAAAGTATAAACTGAAACCATGGTAATAATAAAGGTTAACTAATTCTTAACTTCCTCTTCCTACCATCAGACAATAGAGTGGTTATAGAGAATTACTGCTTCGGCAGCAGAATCTCTTTTGCTCTGATTACTTTTTCATCCCTTCAGGTGAATGGAAGATTCTATTAAGAAACAAAAGACTGTGGGAAGCATGAGCTGATTCCAAGCACAGTGGAGGCACTGACTCCATAATCAGAAAAACTGGAAATTACTGGTACCAGCCAGTGCAAAGGTGGCTGGGATACCAGCCAAGTAGAACTGCAAATTGCTGATGACATGTTTCCCAGTGTTTTAGCTGAACTCTCACTAATCTGTCAAAGAACCTGGGTTCTACTAAGGTGGAATAGACCCACTTTTCTTGTATGTTTGCATCCATTTGCCATTATAGTTATCAGTTAAAATTTTTAAGAACTTAAAAATGCATAATTCTGATTACAATCCTGCTGTGAAACAATGAATGAAATCTAACTAGGGTTGCAGCAGTATGTATCACTGGAGAAACTACTTTATCCTAAGCGCTAACCAAAACACTACAGCCAAATAATGAGAGAAATAATTGGTGCAAAATCTTATTTTATTTAGCTCCTAAACTCAATCTTCTGAGGTATCTTGTTTTGCCAAGATACTTAGAACCTTTGCCTCACTGTACATTAAGCAGGGTCCGTTAGGCCTCCCTTCTTTTCTGCTCTCTGCTTTCTCTAAGGAACTCTTTCCAAATTTAGAAAAAAAATTTTTTTTGCCCAACTTGGTTTATTCTGCATACCATTAGTAATATGACTGAGAAACATTTATCTAAGAAATGCACCATTAGTAATCCCTTACAGGTATGCATGTCCTTTAACTATCCAGAGTTACAGAAAGGCCTACCATTTTTTTTATCTTAGGCATGAGTTTCTGAAATTAATTGCATGTCAAAGTTACTCCTATTTGTGGATTTCATCAGAATCCTTTAAAAGCATAAAAATTAATGAAATTCCTGTATTTCATGGATATTAAATTCCCACTGTGCACTGTACAATGAAGATTCTAAATAAAATTGACAGGTATAGTGTAGTGGTTATGCTATTGGGCTGAATGTAGAAAAACTTGTTCAAAACCACTGAGTAACTTTGGGTAAGTCAGTTTATTTTCAGCATAACCTACCTGACAAGGTGAGAAGGGAAGGAGTGCGATGTACACTATTTTAAACTCTTGAAGGGCAAGTGAGATAGAAGTCCATCAAATAAATACATAAATAAAATACAATTGTATTTTCAATTCTCGTAGAAAGAATTTCTGATCATGAAATATAATCACCATAGTGTATATTTTCTGAAAAAAATCTTACAATAGAATAATACATTGTGTTAAAAACCATGTATGT
The DNA here is from genome assembly GCA_032468215.1 of Stegonotus admiraltiensis. Lineage (NCBI taxonomy): Eukaryota > Metazoa > Chordata > Lepidosauria > Squamata > Colubridae > Stegonotus > Stegonotus admiraltiensis. The sequence goes on along the minus strand of JANHZT010001503.1, from coordinate 116,258 downwards.
ATACCGTGTTTCCCTGAAAAGACCTATCCTAAAAATAAACCCTAGCTTGATTTTTATGTGTGCGCCTAATATAAACTCTACTCCAAAAATAAGCCCTATCTAAGACACTGCCCACTCCATCCCACCATCTGGTTGCACAAGGTGTGGCAAGGTGCATGTGTAAAAATCAAGCTATGATGGGGGTGGGAGGGTGGAGCTGCCCCACGTGCCCCACACCCACTTACTTTAGTATCGCTGCAGCCAGGCCTCCCACGCCCGATTTCTTCTGCAGCTGCTTGCAGCCGCTTGTGGCCAGACACCACATGGTGCATTGCATTGGTCCGCTGCTCATGGAAGGCTACATGGCTCATCGTGTTGATGCCGCCGCTTGTGGCAGGAGGCCGCATGGCATGTTGCTCTGATGCCACTTGCCACAGGAGGCCGTGAGCTGCGTTGTGCTGGTGCCGCCACTTGTGGCAGGAGGGCACATGCTGTGTCGTGCCACTGCTGCTGCTTGTGCACGTAATGGTGCAACACAGCAAGTGGCGGCACGGGTGCAATGAACCACACGGCGTCTGGCTGCAAGTGGCCACAGAAGTCAGGCAGCAGGTGTCGAGGCATGAGAGGTGCAACAGTTGTGGGAGCATGGGAGGCCTGGCTGCGGTCCTAAGGTAAGCGGGTAAGACATCTCCCAAAAATAAGACCTGGTGCTTATTTTAGGGCCCCCAAAAAATAAGACCGGGTCTCTGGGGAAACACGGTAAGTATGTATGCATGTAATTATGTATGAAATAAACCTGGTCAATTTGGAAAACTAGAAATATGATTTCTAGCTTCCAACAAGAAATATATACTAAGCAATCGATAGATGAGCTAAACAGGAATCTATTATTTTGAAATGCAGAAAACTAGGAAAATATATGACCAATAGACATATACTTGTATACTTCATGTGCCAAAAGGTCCAAGTAATATGATGAATTTAAGAAGCAAGACCCATAATTACAAAAAAAATGATCAAGTATCAGAGTTTACACAAGGGCTCATCTATTACTGCAATATACCAAGAAAATCTTAGTCCAGCTTAAGTAGATTTCTAACTGCTGAAGTGGCCTTGAACTTTCTGAAAGGTTTGTTTAGTTACCAAAAGTTATGAACATTAGTTTTTATACAAACCTGTAGCCACAGAAATCAGTAAGATTCATCCCTCTGAAGCTGGAGAAAGCATTCTGAACCTCTGACTAGAAATTGCAACACTGAAAACTTTCTCCTGCTGCACCATTAAATTCTGAAAGCAACAATTCCTGATGTCACGAACTAGGAAACAGTGGGCCAGGGAGGACTTTGGACCTTCTGAATATTAAGCATTCTTGGTCTTCAATCATATACCCAAGTCCAGTAATTCTACAGAATGGTTCTGGAGATAATTTTTTAAAAAATCCTTTCCAGCTGTTGGCAAGAAATTGGAGTTAGGGGCCTCTTCTACAACTGCATCCTATAGTAAATAAATCATACTGGTTTCAAAAGGGTTTACTGTCTGGTAAGTATGTGAAAAGATAATGTAAGAAAATTTATCAGTATAGCTACAACATAAAACATATGCAAGCAAGAAGTATTTACGCTGACAGCATTCCCTATGCTCCATTAATTTTTCTGAGACAAATGCTAGCACAAGATTGGATTATATGCTTCCTTCATAATCTGAACTCTCAGGGATGTGGTCCAGATATCTCTTTGCATGTTACATATCAAACACTAAATGTAGTTTTTGGAAATAAAGATATTATGGGATTCCGCTAGTTTTAAAATTCTAGTTTTGCATAGGAAAAGCCTCAAGCATGAGAAAGTTTTCTTTGTAAAATCAGAACCACAACTTTTCATCCTAAAGTTACAAGAAACATTTTGGTGATGTAAGGTTCAAAATGGTCAGACCAAAGGAAGCAAATTATTGCAAGCAAATTATTGCAAATAAATGCTCTGTATGTAAGCACTTCTGAATTTTAATGAAACATAAGATGCTGTGGACATTAAAACATTTCATTTTCAATCATAAGATCATTCCATTAAATGTCATCATAATCATGCTTTTTAAAAAAATTACATCTTTAGACGAAACTTTTTCAAATAGATATTCTTGTACATTATTCCAGTTTTGAGTGGCAAGTTGTATTGCAAAATTTAGATAAGTGCAGAATGTAAAGATAAATACATTTCTCATATCTTGGAAATGTGAATTAAATTTGTTTGCTTACAGATATAGTTCACAGAAACAACAGATATCTATAGCATAAATTCTAATCCTTAAGAACCTAATTTGACAATGTCGAAGGAAAAATATCTCATTTTTTTTCAATATTTAAGGTTTTAGGAAGATTTATTGATTTTACATTCTGGTTCACAGAGCATTAAAGCACCTTTTGATGTAGCTCCTTCAGTCACTGTCAACCTGTTGAATTTACTACCTGAAAACTGCACAAAGGGATCACTAGTATTTGTAAGAGGCAAACAAAACTTTCTAAATAAAGTAAATGAAACAATCTTAATAAGTTCAACTGTCTCTGTCCCGTCTGCTGCCTCTGAAGTTTTTGCTCTGTGCTCTATTCAAATATAAATTCAGTCATGCACTATGATCTAGAGAGGACTCAATGTTCAGCTCAGATGGAATTCCCAAGCAATTCTAAATGGAGAACTTAATTGTGCATTATTCAAGAGGTGACAAGGACAGCTTTGCTAAAAGCAATAGCTGCAAAGAGAAGGTGAGTTTTTTAAAAATGTCTAAAGCAAACAGGAGTACAAATTAAGTTCCATTTAAGTTGCGCAAAGAATATGTGTGCAATTTTTAATGGACAGCTCTGGACCAGCACATTTAAGGAAGAGATAGGCTCTACAAAGAATAGAAGAATGTGTGCATTAATCCTGCACTATTGGTTTGTGGTTAGCAGGCTAGAAACTGGAATCATGAACTCTAGTTCCGCCCTAGACACAAAAGCCAGTTAGGTGACCTTGGGCTAGTCACTTTCTCTCAGCTCTGGGAAAGAGGCAATGGCAAACCACTTCTGCAAAACCTTGCCAAGAAAACGGCAGGGATTTTATCCAGGCCATCTCAGAGAATAGGACATGATAGAAGGGAAGGGGGGGGGGGGAACCCCTGCAATGA
>JANHZT010001503.1:89956-101982 GCA_032468215.1 Stegonotus admiraltiensis | reverse complement strand
TCTTTTAGACCTGGGGTCTCCAACCTTGGCAACATTAAGCCTGGAGTACTTCAACTCCCAGAATTCCCCAGCTGGGGATTGAAGTCCTCCAGGCTTAACATTGCCAAGGTTGGAGACCCTTGTTTTAGACCATCTTGTAGAATCATCCAACTATAATAGTGCCAAAAGAATAGTAATGAAGACAGGTTTTGTACGACTGAAGTGTTGGCTGATACTGTGAAGATGCTGTATGTTACTGCTGGAGAAATGACCAAGCACCTTCATCTGAACATTATCAAAACATTTTTCTCTTCCGCATCTCATCTTTGCAACCTCTGTGACGGAGTTGTGAGAATCATTTCTATACACTGCAGACAATGTGGAATTGCTGATGCTTACCAGTGAAGAAAAGAGAAATATCAGAAGACTTTTCCTTTCCCATTTATTTATTTATTTATTTATTTGATTGGTTGATTTTGTTTCCTTCCTACAGAGGTCCTGTCTGAGAAAACCCTCTTTTATCTGTTTGATTTTTAAAAAAGAAATGTTTAGAATATCCTGCACATTTCCATAGTTTGAGGTTGTTCCTATTCAGCCCAAATCCCCAAAGGCTTCTCACCATCACAAATTTGTGACCTGTATCAAATCAATTTCACCTGCTTCACATGTTTACGTTGAATTTTATTATAGGTTTATTTTTCATGGTAGAAGCAGCTGTGCATCTTCTAGTGCTGTCAAAATACAGTCCCCAAAAGTCCGAGCCAGGACAGTTGCTAATATTTGTAATCAGCAACATTTAGAGGACTGCATCTTCCTTATGGTACGTCTCAATATTAAATATACCACTTGTATATGCTAGTCTCCTAGGGTCTGAAAATGTATCCTCCACTGATTAAGAACAGTGCTCTGAGCTGCTGCACCAAATAGTAAATAAAATCCACCTATGAGTAGGACAATCTAGTATTTTAAGCAAAGATTATCATCTGAAGCGTGCTGACATTTCTCCCCAACTAAATATGTACAAGGCTGAGATAATATCTCTTTCCGGTTGCAGCTTTTTCTGAGCAATTGATTAGATTTAAAAAAAAAATAACAGACCACACAAAGAATCTGTCAGTCTTATCAAGTAAGTTGATAAAACCTTGACCAACACTTCACCCAATTGGAAGGGCAGGAATCCAGCCTATAGATACAGAACTAATCTTATCAAGGGTCTCTGTGTGACAAAACAAAGGAAATAAAACACCACCTGCCTTCTTGACACATGACAATCTAGACATTCTGTGCTTGTGGCTGATATCTGATATCGGAAAAAGAATAAACAGTTTGTACAGAAAACATTTTTCACAGGGGGGAGGGAAGAGATGAAATGGCCTAAGAATTGGCAAGTGGGAGCTGAATTGAGGAGAAAAATAAAAATGGCTAGCAAGCAAAGGTGGAATTATGGTAAGTCATTTTGGACTGTAGAAAAGGTGCTGGTTCCAGGATGATTCAAGGCCACTGAAGAGGAATTGGCGTAAGGAATTGGCGTGCAAACAGTACGATAGTGTGCGATCTATCTATCCTGCAGACTTAACCAGAGGAAAAAGAAGATCAAATATTTTCTCCTTTGCGCAGATATATAGAGGGAGAAAGAAGCAAAGACATAAGAAAAAATAATCAAGCACTCCTAATGTCAGCTGTCTACCAAATTTAGCTAAACTCTTAATTTTGGGGGGAATGTAGTAGTTACTGTTATGATGCACACACGGTTCATATAGCACTAGCAGTACTATCGCCAGCAGACAAGTCTGTAATTGTATACATTGGATCACAACTTTCTCAGTTTCCTTTGAAAGAAGAGAAGAGGGAGGACGGAATTGTAAGACCACCTGTTATTTGTTGAAATCTTTTTATTTTTACCAAGAATAAAAGGTTCACAATGATTCACCCTGTGTGCTGTAGTTTGTCTGATTGATCCTGAGATCAATCCAATAGAAGAGAGTATTGTAGTTCGGTACAGCTTGGAATTCTTGGTGCCCTCTGAGCTTGGTTGTTTGCTTGCAGAAATTTGACTATCCAACAATGTAATCTACTTCACTTAGTTCAACCAAGCTCAGAGAGCATCAAGAACTCCATTGTTCCTATCCCTAATAACTTCACAAGATATATTACTCTAGATCAGTGATGGCTAACCTTTTATACCGTTGCATGCCAAAAGTGGGGGGAGCATGGGGGGGTTGCATGCATGTGTGCCCACACCCATAATTCAATGCCCCCTGGGCCCTGTGCATGCACACACAATTGCCCTGCGCTCCCCCCCCCCGCTTTTGGCACGCAATGGCAAAAAGGTGGGCCTGGGAGTCCTGTTTTTGCCCTCCACAGGCTCCAGAGGCTTTCTTGGAGGCCGGGGAGGGCGAAAACGGCCTTCCCTATCCCCCCGGAGGCTGGAAATGGCCCGTTTCCTGACTTCCGGTGGGCTCAGAAGGCCTGAAAATTAGCTGGCGCTGAGCTAGGGCAACTCTCACGTGCCCACAGTTATGGCTCCGTGTGCCACCTGTGGCACGCATGCCATAGGTTTGCCATCACGGCCCTAGATATTACCAGTTACCTCTACAAGAAGTGGCTGGAGAACTGAGATGATAGGGAATAAGAAGATGGCTGGATTAGAGATTGACCCAAACAGGATAAGAGCAGCAGGAAATGGCAAGAATCCTGCTGGGCAAATAATAGGCTTACCAATTGCCTGGATAGCTGAATTGGACATCCAATTATGAGACCACTGCTACACCCCCATAGACGTTTTACTTATAATTACATGGACTGTGTATATGTTTACTTCTCAGAAATGAGTATGCTGTGAATATAGGGTCAGTTAATATTAGCGCGCAAAGAAATTTGTTTTCTTTAGTCTCACATTGCACTGATCAGGGGGTTTTTTTAGACTCAGAAGTCTGCTTTTCTGTCCATTAGAAATCTCAATTCTAAATGGTTAGGAATCACCTGTAAGTCATCGCAAAATCCCATAATTTGGATAAATATAGTCCTAGGAAGATCTAAAACATCATACAGATTTTTAACAAAAAACATAGAAAGCTTTTAAAAGTGTTTATTAAATACATCATTTTCTATTTTTAAATAAACATTTGACATTAAAAAATTATATAAAATATTTGTTTGTAATATATATATATTAAAAAGAACACAGTTTGAACCAGAATTGCAACTCTCTTAAAAAGCAACTTTAAAAAAAGACACGGGAATGTGGTTCTTAGGATCTGACTTTAATACTAAACATTTACTGTGCCAGCAAGCAAGTGCTTTAGACGGAGCAATTCAATTGCTGCATCCAAGCGCAATGATAAACCTGGCTCAAAGGTGAGAGGGTGGGGGGACACTGATCTTCCTTGGAAGCAAGCCAAAGCTGATCCTGTGCTATGGCTCAATGACCTATACAAAGCCCCTGCTAACGCTTAAACCACAAAACCTCCGTTACGTCCTACTGCAATAAAATTAAAAAGGAAACTGAGGCCTGCTCACATCAATAAAGCAACTTACAATGCATTGTTTAGCAATTATTCCTCACAGAGCCTGATTTCTTACATCCACACCCTCCTCTTTAGAAAAAAATGTCTATCAACATTGATCTGGTTCATTAACTTTCAAGCAGCAAAGGCAGCAGCATTCCCAGAGACCAGCTCAGAACCATCACCTACCTTGCCAAAACAGGGAAGGGCAAAATGTCAGCTACAGAAGGGGGGGGGGGGAAAGCACATGGGTTGAAATGAAGCATGAGGCCAGAATGACTATCCCTTGAAGAGCTGGAATGTTCTCAAAAACAAAACAAAATAAAAAAACCTCTTAAGCATAGAAAGTCAACATTTTGCTTTGCTTCACTTCAAAATATGGCTGCAAATATGCAGCTCCCATTTGCTTGTTATAGCTCAACTCTCCACTACAACATGGAAAAAAGAATGAAGGGGTTTACATCCTGGACAAATCCTTATCTATGAGATTCTGGGTCTAAAGCTTAAGAGGCAGAGCTGCTTATTTCAAGACAAACACACAGAGCTCTCAACCTCACTGTTTTGTTGCTCTACTAAAGAAAATGCCTAGCCTTTGCAGGTACAAACAATGGATAGGAAACCATGCTGCCTCCTTTAAAGACTAGGGATACATTTACAACAAAGAATCTGAGTTTGTTTCTGCAGCCAAGTTCTAATACTGAAGGACATAGCCAGGCAACATACTTGCACGAAAGAATCAGCAAGCAAAGAAGGGGGTTAAGGACCCCCAATCTTAGTCCGTGCCTTCCATGCAAGCACATTCTTAGTTTACATCTGCTGGGCAAAATATTATGGGAACACAGATCTACTGAAGTAAAAAGTTGGTTTGAAAGTATTTTGAGGAAGGGACACCTTGACCTGATGGAAAAATACAAAGACAGATGCCCCAAAGGCACAGGATTTCAGCCATTCTAGGAGCATGCCCATACTTGGACTTTTGCATGCCGGCATGTTTGTTTTGCTGCAGAATTTCATTGGTGATGGTGTTGATGAGGTTTGGATTTAGAAAATCTAAAACAGCAATTCAGCACAGCTACATTTCAAACATGGTTCCACTTACACGTGAAACTATTTCAGGGGGAAAACGGTTCCCGGGCACCTCTTATCAGTTAATACTTCCTATGATGTCAGAAGAAACAAAGGAAATAAGGCTAATTCTCAATACAACTTGAGTCTTGTTCCATGAGTACATCAGCTGGTGACTTGTACCAGTGATAAAATATAAGGCTCAAAAAGTTAATACTCTATGGCTAATGTCTACTTACAAAAGGCCAGTTGCTTCATTCTACAGCTGCTAACTGCAAGGCTGTTAGGAAACCCCACAAGCTAGCCATGACAATGCTCCTTCATATTCTTTACACCTATCCAGCTATTGGCATTCAGAAGCACACTTTGTTTGTCTCTGAACAGGAGCCTCCATTTATCACTGATTAAAGCAGATTAATACACAAAGGAAAAGCCACAGCTCTGTTTTAAAACCATCCTAACCAGTACCTAGCACATTATCTTGTGTAGTATGGAAAGGTACTTATTCATTGGCTTGTCCTAAAAACTAAGTAAAATCCATTTTATTACCAAGTTAAAATTTAAGGTTAAAAACTTCTCTCATTTTGTACGATAGGGTTAAAAATGGATCCTGGGAATAAAACTGTAAGCTCCTGGAAAAGTAGATAGCAACTTTCTCTGAACAGTATGTTATATTATGTGGAGTGCTAACTGGATGGTGTTATGCATAGAACTGTACTTTACAACCTACAAAGCTTAAGAGATGGGCAAAGTGCCTTAAAAACGAATAGCTGGCATGAGGCTGAGGTCCTGAAGTCTTCAGCAGTTCGAGAGGCCAGAAGCTTTAAAAGAAGTAAGGAGGCAATATTCATCCACGTTCTTTAGCATAGCTGTTCAAACTGCAGAATCCACATCTAATAGACCTGAAGAGGATGCCATCTGTTCCCTGTCAGAATGGAATAGGCACAGTGGTTTTTAGTAGACCATCTCCGTCACACACAAGATTTTACAGTCCAAGTGACTATCTTCCTTTTCTCAAGCTCCAGTTTGTTGGCTGAATGGCAGAAAAAAGGCAACTTGTATAATGAATACCAATCTTGGCTACTGGAAATAAATAGCGTCCATTTTCCTGATAAATTCCTTCTCATTTTAAAAAAAGTATAAAAAGTCTTCCTGGAAAAGTACTGCTGTGGCTTCAGTTCCAGAGTTTCCTTTGTGCAATTTCTCCCAATAATAGCGACAGATCTGTACTTTGAAAGTGGGGCTTTCAGTCCAAATCCCCAGGCAGTTTCTCATTTCAGAGGGAAGGGTGCAACTGGAAATAAGAAGATATTAAGAGCCATCACTGTTTAATTCAAACAGTATCAATGAGTTAAGAGGTAAAGTACGGGCCGTTATTTTATTACAAATCGCATAAGTTAACATTTGCTAAGGCTAAGATCCAACTTAAGTTCTCATGCATGACCTTTGACTTCACAGAAAATGCAGTCACATAAGAATGCAGATTTTTTTTTCAGACTAAGAATGGATGGTACGTTGATGCTTATCTGCTGCTGCTAACCCTAAGGACATAGCTGCATTCCATACACCTACTTATAGTTACAGGAAACTTGTACCTACGTAGAAAGGAGGTAGCAGGTTGCATGTGCCAATCACGAAGAATAATACGTGATCCTTGGGCACTTGCTAAGGCTTGACTAATCCAGCATCTTGTTTCCAACAAGACACCAAAATATATCTAAATTTCTGGACAAGACAGCAGTATTCTCTTTTCTGGCTCTAGCATTTAGTATTCATAGCAAACTGTATTCAAAACTGCCCACCAAGTTTATGCACATGTATGGTGCAACTGGTGTAAGACAGACAACAAAAACTCCTCCAAAGACCTTATTTCCCTCTGAGAAAATTAAAAAGATTACTTACCTCATACTTCCCTTTGAATCTGCAACTCCAAGTATCCCTCCCCTCCACTCAATGACCTACAAAAAAGGAACAGGAATCTTAAAAGACAAAGAGGAAGAACTGATGATTCATTAGTCAATACTTTGTACAACTTTCGATGACTTGGTGCCCTCAATTTTTAGCACAACATAGTTGGAAATATCACATTGGCACATTCACACAGTAGCCCAACAGATTCTATCCCATAGGAGTACATTCAAGACCCCGAGGGGGATTTCAGTGAGTTTAAACGTAACAATCTGAAATATGTAGTGAGAAAGAGAAGATCTATAAGTCAGGAATGATTGACCTAAAATAGGAAGAGGCTAACAGATGAAAATCTAGTTATACACAGGCAGACTTCCTGATCTTCTAGTTTCTTACCTTTGTTCTTCTGTTCTTTCTACATTATTCCTCATCTGCTGTGTCCACCTCTTTCTTAGGATCTGTATGAAATAAAATAAGAATTGGGTAGTGGAACAGAGAACCCTGATTTGAACCAACCATGAGTGGGCTGAATTGCTGGTATAATTGGTACTGGATTTCCAACTAAAAGGCTATCTTAAGAGGAAATGGAGAAACAAACTAAAAACTACTCCAAGAAAACGCTTCTACCAACAAACATAACAGCTGTCTTTGCATATGGACGGCCTCCATACTATTAGTCACGGACCAACTTTTAAATCAAGTTTAATTTCGTTCAGCACACTTTCACAGTGTGGTTTCTTGGCATGCCATTTAAAAGTAAAGAATGCCGTTCAGGCCACATGTCAAGCTCAAGCCCAACATTAGATTCTATCCTCACCACTTCCAGGCTTTTCAAGATTTCTCCATTTCTTATTGCACAATGATAAATTACAGCATTAACAAAAAGATAGCTATGACAGTTCCTGTGTAGTCAAAGTCATTCCTTGAATGTATCTTTTTTTTAAAAAAATATATAAACTGTTTGTGAAACAAGCAGGAACAGATTTCAGCCTTGGAAGACACTGTGCCAGCCCCATAAATCAAGAGATAACTTGTTTCCTCTTCCTATGAAGCAGTTCTAAATAATGTATGAAGTAATGATACATGCAACATGTTTAATCCCAGTGCAGGTCAACATTGTCTCTAGCATACAACTACATCTTGTCCTGTTCAACCTGGAAAGATATTTATTATATTTATAATTTTTCTTCAACCCCATAAGATTTTCAAGCTACTTAGGCACATTTTCCAACTCTATCCTGATTCTAGGAATCAAAAGATGAATCACAGAATGTGATTCCCACTCATCAGCGACGTCAGTTCTAAGCACTATACTTTTACAGCCAAGTACTTTTAAGAAGTTGAGTGGTGGTGCTGGGCAGCATGGGAAGTACTCCGTCTTAAGCAATGCTCGCATCTTGTGGTGTAGGAAGCTCTAGGATTTAAGATGGCCCAGGCAATCCAAGACAGAGTTACCACTGCAAGGCATGCATGAAATGAGATGCATGCGCCCCACAAACCTAGCTTTTGGGGGGTTTTTTGGCATCCCAATGAAAACAAAAGGAGAAGGAAGATATTTTACAACAGCAAACAAAACGTAAGACGAGTTGCAGGAAATACTTAACGGAAATGCAAGAAAAGCGTTTTTGCCCAGGGACACAAGAAACTATTTCACATCTAAGGTTGTTGCTCATACCTAGCGCTAGTGGTTTTCCAGACCTATCTTGAGGATGGCAGGTATTGAACCTGCAAAGTTTGCATTTTGCCAAGAAGCTATACGTCCCTCTAAACGACAGTTCTGTGTTACCATCTGCAGGAAACTTTACACCTCAAATTTGCCACCAAGAGAAAGAGGAAAGGAATATAGATGTACGTTTGTTAAGGCAGGACTCAACCTTACCCTGGATTTATGCAAGTAGAACAGCAGGCCTCCCAGGGCTAGCAGGATTCCCAGGACACTGGGTATCACCACATATGTCACAGACGTCCCTTGGATATTTCTGGGCTCTGATTTCTTGATGTGCTTCTCTGCGTTCGGAGGAATGAAGTTCAGATCAAAGCTGGGTCCCAGCAGGCTATCCTCCAATTCCCTGTCCTTGTTGGCCAGACCCTCTTCTCGTCTCTCCCGCAGCTGGCTGCTTTGCAGTGCTTTGGAGTTTTTATCTTTGCTACTTTGCTTTCCCCAGGAGTAGCTTTCATGGGATATTTGTTTGGGGGGTGAGGAATTCTCTGTAGTGGCCACAAATCTAGAAGGATCTTGTGTTGCAGAGACAGGAACTTTGTGGCCCAGGGCATGGGGACTGCCACTGGAGGGCACACTAGAGCTGTCTATTTGCTCCAAATTGGAAGAGGATGTCAGAGTTAAGCTGAAAGCACTGCTGGCAACAGTGATATTCTGATCAGATGCGAGTCCTGGAATGGCCTCAGATTTTTCTTTTATCTCAAACCATTGCTGATTGAGAAAGGATTTGGCTAAGTCAGAGAGAGGGAGATGCTGAGAAGCTAACTCATCAGTTCTTTTCTGGCTTTCACCAGTTCTGGAATCCAGGGAGGGAGATCTGGTCTCCATGGATTCCAACTGTTTCTGGATAGAAAGAGAAGGTGAGGATGGTGATGGTAATATGACATCAATACCAGCACCGAAATCCATGCTTTCAGTGATTTCTTGGCTTTCATCGGTGCTTCTAGTCACCCTAGACCTGGTATTGCTCTCTAACCCACTATGAATTTGAGTAGTATCAGGAAGCCTTAGTAGTTGGAGAATGCTGGCAGCTGTCTTCCTGCTGTCCAGCTGCTCTGCAATGGAAGAGAAAGACTCAGAAGTTGGAACGAGATATGTCGAGCCTTCTAAATTGATCGAGCCTGCAGATGAACAGTTGCAATCCAGGGAAGTAACAACACCTGAAAAGATCCAGATAGAGAGAATGGCCATAGAGTAATCAGCTTCTTAAGATGCAAGAAGAACCAAAGGGTTGCATTAGGCTCAAAATTAGACACTTTCTTTAAGCTACCATCATGCCAACACCAGATTTCAGCCTTTTTTTCAAATCATGGCGAAAAGCAACAGATGAAACTGCAGGTTAAAACTGAAACAAAGCAAGGCAACCAGCAGCAGGATCCAAAAAGAACTTTGAGGATGAAAGATTAATGAATGAATTGATGGATGGATGGAGGAAACAGTGCAAGATTAGCTTGGGGTAGCAACACCAAGAAAGAGCTCATGCAACTAAAGTTTATGGAGAAATCATATGCAATTGAGACCAAGCACTGGATCAGGATTCAATTGTCCAGAAAATCAAAGGGAATAATAATTTCTCCATAGGAATGGCGATGTGGATATTCGTGGCCATAACAAGTGAATCTATAGTATACGTCACTATAGATGCTGCATGCACAGACATAAAACATAAACTTCTGCAAGAACACAGATGAACTCAAGACAGATTTTCAGGTCAGACAGTGACTGCATTCTCCTTGGCAACCATTCAGAAGGACTGAAGGCTTCATTATCTCATTGGATCTCAGAGTAATAAAACTAAAAACGAGNNNGAAGTAGATTTAAGAAGTGGAGAAAAGTCCAGCTATAAAGATTCCATTCAATTATGCCTGAATTAATTAATTAGGACCATTAGGAAATGAAGCATTTTATATGGATCTTCCAAGCTGAATTTAAAAAAACAGAAGGATGGGTATGTAGACACACAGAGACAGAGAAACACCAGTTAGATAAGAATGCAATGTCTTCTCAACTTATTCCCATCTTTGCAGCTTAGCCTTTCCATCTATTTGAGGTCCACCTCAGGAATATATCTGAAATTCTCTGCCATGATATTAAAAGATCCCATTTCTGGTGGTCAGGCACCATTCTAGGATTCTTGAATCTTTAAGCAGAAATACTGCAGTTTTGAAATTGAAGTTGATTGCGAAGATGCTTAGAACAAAAGTAATATCTATTACAAATGGTTCCGTGGTAGGCTTTTAGGCAGTCTTTATACACACTGCTTGAAGTTTCTCTCAACGCTAATGTAAGCCAAATATGTGACAGAGGGCAAAAAAAATACAGAAATATTAAAGTTGATTAACACAGAACAATGGGTAATGGGAAAGGAAAGAACTTCAATTGACATTGTGTTAAAATCCACACCATCCTGCTGTATAGTACTAGCAATACCACTTATACTTATATAAATGCTTTACAGTCCTCTCTAAGCAGTTTATAGAGTCAGCATATTGCCCCCAACAATCTGGGTCCTCATTTTACCCACCTCAGAAGGATGGAAGGCTAAGTCAACCTTAAGCCAGTGAGGATTGAATTCCTGGCAGTGGGCAGAGTCAGACTGCAATGCTGCATTCTAACCACTGTGCCACCACAACTCTTATTCAAGCAGACAAGAGTCAGGAATCTGTAGCTACATCAGACTTAAAAAGATTCAGTGTTTTCCTCACTTCAAACTAAAGAGGCCCACTGCATTTCCATTCAAATGAGATGTCTGTTGACTTCTAAGGCTTGCATTCTAGCAGACAATAGACAACACTTGCACGTATAAATGCACAGAGAAGCCTGCTCCACAAACATAAATGCACATATATAAAAGCCACAAAATGCTTCACCCAATTTAAAACCCTTGCTCCCCAACTCTATGCCAAACAATTGGTAGGAAATGCACATCTGAAAGTCTTGAATTGTTTACCTAGAGAAACAGCTTCCTTTTCCTGCGATTCTGAACACTTCTGGAAGACTCCGCTGCAATCATCTGTGAATGATTCCTTGCTCAGAAACTGCTTGGCTAGGCTAAAGTATTTGTGCACCAGTTGCAAAGTCTGCTCTGCAGTACGGGAGAAGGTCTTGATGCACTTCTTTCAGAGTAAACAGAAAACACGAGAGAAAAAGAAACAAAATTAGCTGCTATTGTATCTATGACAGCATAAAAAATTATCACCAGCCAATCAACTACAAAAATAGTTTCTCTACTTCTATAAGCAAGGCCTATTCTCAACTCTATACTGAAGATCCTACAAGGAATATCCAACATATCAATAGGATTTTAAAGGTCAGTGAGATAGAGCAAGTACTTCCTCATCTCAGTCCCTTGGGAATTTTCAGTTCCTAAAGATTAAGTGTAATCAAATACAATATATTACACATTCAATCCACAAACTCTGTTTCCAGATTGACTCTGTAGATCCCATTGGTTAAAACTGCTAACCTATTTGGGGGATTTTCCTAAAACTTCTTTTTCTCATATTTGGGGACATTTTAATTGATGAAGAGTTCTGGAGAATTTAGAAGAGTGCATGCCTTTTTGAGTCATTTTGATTGGTCCTAAATGATATTGCCCAGATGATAATTTTGCATATTTTGTCCAGGGGCCAGCATAAGATAAAACCAACCAAAAATATAGCTAAAGCTGTTAAGCTGTAAGCATTTCCTTCCCATTGCAGATAGCAAGCACTTGGAGGAAGAAGCAGCTGGCTGAAACCTATCCATTACTTCAAAGGCCCCAAAGTAGTACATGAACCGTGGTAGTACAGTGGACTAAAACACTGTTATTAACATCTGCTGCTTGCAATTACTGCAAGTTCAAATCT
>JANHZT010001503.1:43578-54757 GCA_032468215.1 Stegonotus admiraltiensis | reverse complement strand
GTATGAAGGCTATTGCTTAACGCATTGTAAGCCGCCCTGAGTCTCCGGAGAAGGGTGGCATATAAATAAAAAAAAAAAAGCAAAGATGTGGCAGACCTTTTTTTTTTTAAAAAAAAGATCAAAACTGTTAGAAGAAAAAGACAGTTAAATTCCTGATATGCACCAGGGTGTAACATAGGCAACTTCCACATCATTGTTTCCACACCCTATTTCCTCAGAAGAAATTTGAGAATAACCCCCATTTGTCTTAATTTCTGATGACTCAGAAATACAGAGAACCAGGGCAAAAATCACCGTCTACACTGTGTCTCCCCAGTTCCTACAGCAATAAAAGTCCTTTTACTCCACACAAAAGAGATGGAAGTGAAATAAATCAAGAAGAACCCAAGCAGCTGGGCACTTGGCATCCTCCTTGCTGGCTAGGAAAAAACTGCCAGGATCTTTCTGATTCAATCTTTGCTCTTTTCAGCCTCCTATTGAGGAAAGCTGCAGAGTTCTGAAACCAACTTTTCCCAAACCCTGGCAGTTAGAATCATAGGGTGGGAAGGGATCTTGGAGGTCTTCTACTTCAACACCGTGTCCAAGGCAGGAGATCCTATATGGTTCTGGACAATTTGCTGTCCAAAGTTTTCTTGAAAACCTCTAGTGATAGAGCACCGTAACTCTGGGAGGAAGCTATTCCATTGGTTGTGCTGAATGTCAGGAAATTTCTCAGTTCCAGGCTGGATCTCTCTTTAATGAGCTTCCACACATTGATTCTTGTCCTGCCCTCAAGTGCTTTGGAGAATAAGTCAACTCCCTCTTCTATGAGACTGCCCCTCATGCAGTGGTGGGATTCAGCCAGTTCGCACCACTTCCAGAGAACCGGTCGTTAACTTTCTGAGCAGTTTGCCAAACTGGTTGTTGGAAGAAATCATTAGGGCAGAGAACCGGTTGTTAAATTACTTGAATCCCACCACTGCTCTCATGTACTGGAAGACAACTATCATGTCCTCCCTAAACCTTCTCTTCAATAAGCTAGACATACCTCCCTCAACCATTCATCATACGGTTTATCCTGCAGACCCCTAATCATCTTTTTTTGCTTTCCTCTGGACTCTTTTCTATGTCTCAGCAATTTTTTATTTTGTATCGTGGTATCCAGAACTATACTCAGTATTCCAAGCATGGTCTCACCAGTGCAGTATAAAGCAGTATTCACCTCTCATTATCTTGATTCTATCCCTCTATTAATGCAGCCTAGGAGTGCATTGGCTTTTTTGTGACTGCTGGCTCATATTTAAGTGATTGTCCACCTCCTGCTGAGGAAAACTGCAGAGTTCTGAAACCACCCTTTCCTGAACCTTGGAAGTTAGGATGAGGGGAAAGAATTCAATCCCCAGAATCTGCCAAAACTCTAATAGTTGCAGCTATGATCAGTTGCAGAAAGGGGTCATTTGCACTGCAGCTGAACTATTGATACATCAGTCCAGTTCTTGAAGACAATGTCTTGGGATGCAATCTAGCACGATTGTAAACACATGTGTGCAAATAGTTATGTTTGCCATTTTAACTGGAACACTGCCCTTTGATTTTATGTTGAGATTAATTTAGTCATTATTATGTTAGGAAGAAAAGAAAGCAAATCAGGTAATGAGCCAGGCCAAAAATATATTACAGCGGTTCTGCTCTTTCCTGATCACTCAAAAATAAGTGATTAACCCTCTGTCTCCTAGCCACTCATTTATGGGGTGGCACATGGCTCACCTTTTTCCTCACAGCTGTCTAATATCTGTATGAAGCTGGAGCAGGTTTATCCATTGGTTCAATAGGAGGTTCCTATCCAGTTGTATTTGTTTACCTCAGACCCATGATGGTGAGCCTATGGCACAGGTGGCATGTGGAGCCATATTGGTGGGCATGTGAGCTCAGCTCAGGCATGCATGTGTGCGCCGGCCAGCTGATTTTCGAGCCTTCTGGGCCCACCTGGAGTCAGGAAACATGTTGTTTCCAGCCTCCTGAGGGCCTCTGGGGATGGGGAAGGCCGTTTTCGCCCTCCTCAGGCTCCTAGAAAGGCTCTGGAGCCTGGGGAGAGCAAAAAACGGCTCTACTGGGCCCACCATGCCATCGCGTACCAAAAGTGGGGGAGCACAGGGGAGGCCCATATACGTGGGGGGACAGGGCGCATAGAATTATTGGTGTGGGCACACGTGCATGTGACCCCCCTGCATTCCCGTTTTTGGCATGTGATGGCAAAAAGGTTAGCCATCACTGCCCCAGACCATACAGAAATTGCAGGAGAAATGCCTGCCCAGTGTTTGAAGATAGTGAAGGACCAAACAGGCTGGAACAAAGTCCTAGCAAGATATAGTTTTCATTTATCATAGAATCATAGGGCTGTAAGGGACCTTTTAGAAACTATCTGGTTCTTTGGGGACTCCTACTTCAGTTCTGATAGTGCATATCTGTGATACTGTGGGATACTTTTGGATTTGGCTTCATTAACAGGTGAAAACTCTATCGAGGAGGGTTTTTAATCTGATTTATTGGTTGAAGTCCTTTTTGGAGCAGGGGCCCTGATGACTGTTACTTATGCCTTCATTACCTTGAAATATGATTACAGTTTGAAGATAACTCAGAAATTATAGCTGGTGCAAAATGCAATTGCCTGCCTGCTATGCATGGTAGCAGTTATTGCAGAGAAACCCCTATGTTGTGGCAACTTCACTGGCCAATAACTTTGCTCCCAGAGTGAATTCAAGATGCTGCTTCTTATTAAATCTGTGGGTCCTTGTGATCCATGAGTCATCTTTAACTGCAGTTTGTCCATCCTGGGCTTTCAACATAAGGGATACTTTGGATGCCTCCGGCATGTCAGGATCAAGAAACCAAAAAACGTGCTTATTGAACTGGCAGCTTTGGCCTTGTGAAACAGTTTCCTCATCCCAGTATTTATATGACCGTCACATTATTAGCTTTTAGAAAGGCAGGAATTTTTTTTCCCTGGAATGCTTGGAGCTTAAGTAACACTTGCTAGATTGCTGTTCATTTTTAAATGGTTTGATTTTTAATTTGAATTCAGTGTGAATGATTAATTAGTTATGGTTTAAGTGTTTTACAATTTAATGGATTGCTGAGGCTTGTATTTTTGTAAGCCACTCTGAGCATCTCCTAGGGTTGAAAACATATATATTTTTTATTTTATTTTAATTTATATGCCACCCTTCTCCGGAGATTCAGGGTGGCTTACAATGCGTTAAGCATATTTTGTGTGTAACCTGCCCCAACCTTAGAACCTGTTGCTTCCCAAATGTGTTGGAATTACAACTTCCAGAATTCCCAGTCCACCTTGTCTCTTCTGACCAGAATGCTCCTTGGGGATTATCGGCAAGTGCAAGTAGAAAAAGCTCACAGAAGACATTTGATTGAGGAACATCTCAGACTAATAGTTAGAAGAAAAAGACAAATTACTTTTTAAATTTGCAGCTATTTTTCATTTTTTGTTAAGATCCTGTATTATTTTAAAGTACTGCTTGCCATCTGCTGCACCTTGATTAATCAAGAGACTTTTCCCAACTGATTCACTAAATTGATTCGTTAATTAAACACTGCAGACCTGTTATTAAGCCTGGTCTAGTCAGAATGCAGAACGGTGGAAATGTATTAAAAGAGAAACATGACTACATGTCAGGGGATACCGGTTAGTATGGCACAAGTGGAAACAATTGTGTGCTCTCCAGGAAATTGTCTAAGGGAAACCTCAATAATGGTTAGATCATGACTGATGACTTATTTGCTCCCTCCAAAAAGCAGAAGTTATCTGCAGGGAGGTCCTAGGATATTTGTAATACAAGAAAGCCTAGCCTGGTTGCTAAGTGACTTACTCTCCTTACCAACTTTCTATGGCTAAAGTTCTAAGGTCAGGTCAAAGCACATGAAGTCCAAGGAAGAATTGTCATCTTTTTCATGACAACAGATTTAATTGGATTTTGTTAACCAACTAAAATACAAAAAGAGAAGTTCAATAAGGCTTTCTGCCATTGGGTTTCTTAGTGTTGGAGAAACTATATTCATTGAGCTGTACTGCCAAGCAATGATAAACAAGGTGAGGTAATAGGATGAGATATGCAGCCCTTCAAATGCAAATATCTGATACATTTAGGATACCAATTTAAAAATATGTCTCTTTTAATAAAGAAGTCTTGATGTTCCAGAAAACTGATCTTGACCCATTTCAGTCTGATTTCAAACCACAGATTGATACTGGAATAGTTTTAATTGCTTTTTTGGATGACTGTTCAAAATGACAATTGAGATATCCATTATTGAGAGTCCATTATTGAGAGTCCATTATTGATGCCCTCTCTGAATGTCTTCATAGCTTTTGATATCTTTGACTTCATATCTTGATGGAACTAGTCTGGGGATTAAAAGCAAGATAAAAAATGTAAACAATAGTTAAAACAAGCCACAGCTTAGTGTGATGTGTAAACTCAGCCAATGTGTACATTAGCTTTTCACTAACCCGGCATCCTGCAGGTATTCTAGGATTATAACTCTAAAATTCCCTTGTTAATCAAAATGTAGGGAGCATCCTATGTGCTGAGGATGAAGAGGAAGAGGCAGTTATCACCAGTTTGCTTCCCGGTAAATTAGTATTTTATGACTAGCTGGATCCCCGTGCTTCGCTATGAAACTATGTGGTCGGGCATGATAAATCGACACAGCTTGAATCCTCCCCTATTCTCTCCCCTTCTCTCCCTCAGGCTTTCTAGCCCCTTCTCTCCATGAGGCTTGCCCCACAGAAGCCTGTCCTATGCTATCCCATTCTTTCCAGAGTTATTTTCAAGTTGGGAGGGGGAGTAGAATGTCTAACTAATTAGCATCAGAACGTGTTATAATAATACAGGAAATACTAATGCTCTGATGGTCATTTTGAAAAATCCTTTCTTAGTGAGCACCTAGAAGCCAAGAGGAAGATATGTGGCAAATTTCAAGTTTGTAGGCTTTACCGTTCTGGAGATTTCATGATTAATGCGTGAAAGGTTTTAGCTTTTATATATATAGATTGGCAATACATTGACAGACATTTTTAATGGGGCTTCCTAATATGCTGTCAAAATTTTAACTGTACAACTCACATTTTCCTTATCTTTGCATCTCTTCTATTCATTTTCTTCTTGCAAGGATTATTATGACAGTATATATTTTCAAACTATAAAAGAGTTGTTGGGATAGAAGGAATGAGAAGAAAACACACAGAGCCCCTTGTGGATCTGATAAGAATCTAAACCACTGTTTGTCAATCTGAACAAAGGTGAGATAGGTGAACTAGGGAATTCTGGCAGTTGAAGTCCACCCATCTGTTGCTGTGATTGAGAAACACTGCTCTAAACAAAGAGGAGCTGTTTTCCTTGGTTTCCCAAACTGTTTATGCACAAACAAAGGGGTTTGTACTTGCCATCTGTATTCTGTCAGGGTCTGGCCTTCTCTCCTCCCAGCGCCATGGCTGGGCAGGGCAAACACAGTGGCATCTTTCAGACTGCAGCCAGAATATTTCAGTCTGTTCTGGATGCCTTTAACTGTATGGGACTTCTCCAAGGAAAGTAAGCTATTATTCACTCACCGTTTAACAACTCTGCCTGCCCTTAGACTACAATCCTTATTACAACAGCTTGTACAAGAACATGATTAAAAAGAAAAATATCCAAATGGCTGCAAACATGGCCATGAAAATATATATAGAAAGTAATCCATAATCCAGTGAAAACAATAGCCTGTAGCTTCTTTGCTGACTTCAGTTTCAGGCTCCCCATCCTGATAAAAGGACCCTGTTTGCTAGTTGGAATGAGAGCATGCTTAGAAAAGTGAAAGAGATTGAAACAATAGCCTGTGAGGTCCCGAGCCCATTGTAGCCAACATACTCTATATCCATAGCTGTTGCTGTAGCTCAGCTTTTGCAAGCATCTGTTTTCAATATAGGGAGAAAAAACATTATAACATGATTGCTACTTTTGGAAGCTCATTGCCAATTAACATAGTAAATACCCAGGATATAAAAAGAATACTTATCAGACCATGTTAGTTTGGACCATGTTACTTTTAATTTATTAAAAGGGAACAACAATCTATCCTCGAGCCAACTTTAGCCTTGAGTTCAGCACCCCACCCTGCAACTCTTTTTTGCCCTTTTATTGAACATCTGGGATGAGGTCACCAGCCTGAAATTTGAGCAATAGTTAATGTGCAGCTCTAGTGTGTGCTGCAGACCGTCTCAGGCTCATTTGCATAGTCTTTCACTGCTTCTTTGGGTCATGGGGGCAATTGGTGATCTTTGCAGGAATCAAAAGAAAGGACCTCTATGCTCAAGAGAGTGAAATTATTATTCTTCATTTGATACTATTTGTTTACAAATGCCACCAGAATGGAACAAACATGCTGTCTCAATGAAGAACTGAAACACGTCTTTTCTTTTCCCTAAATGATGTTTGAAAGGTCTTAAATATAATTTGTGTTCATGTAATTTATTTATTTAAGGCTCACCATGAAAATAATATTGAAAAGTCCCTACTTTAAGTTTTTTTTTAAATCTACAAAGCATGATAGGACAAATAAAATGAATGAGGAGGAAGGGAGTAAAAAGCAAACTACCACTTCTTAAATTTACCATTTGCTCAGATCTTTTTTTTAATCACAAGATGAAAATGATTTAAGAACTCTTTAAGGATGTTGGGGTGGGTAACATGGAGGCCCCAAAGGAAAATAGAATACAGGCAGTCCTCACTGAATGATTGCAATTTAGGACAGGCGTGACATGCCTGACCTACAATATCAGTCCTGCTAGGATCATTAAGCAGATCACCAGTTGTTAAATATGATATAATGTGATTTTACTACCAGCTTCCCCATTGACTTTGCTTGTTGGAAGCCAGCTATGAAGGTTGCAAATAGTGATTGCATGACCATAGGACACTGTAGCCATCATAAATGTGCCTTAGTTATGAAATACCTGAATCATGATCACATGACCACGGGGATGCTGCAACTGAGCTGGAAGTTCAAGTTATTGTATTGTATTGTATGTTCAAGGAATTATATATTTACTTTTTTAGAGTCATCATAAGTTGATCTATCACTGGATAGACACTCATTAACTGAGGACTTCCTTCCTTCCTTCCTTCTTTCCTTCCTTCCTTCCTTCCTTCCTTCCTTCCTTCCTTCCTTCCTTCCTTCCTTCCTAATTTACTAATTTGTATTCTATTTTATTGCAGTCTATTGCAATGGTTACTGTAAGCTGATGACTTAGCCAGGCCCAAGACAACAGATATTCTCTGATTGTACTTCCAGGGGACCAATATTTCTTCTACTCAAATCATCTGATTTCACAATAAAAATGATGTAGGGGACTTGTTATGACTGTTGGAGATAGTTCTAAGTTGGATCTCTCTTTGATTAGCTTCCCTCCATTGTTTCTTGTCCTGCTTTCTGGTGCTTTGGTAAATAGGTTGATCCCCTCTTCTTTGGGGCAGCCCTATAGACATTGGAACATTGCTATCATGTCACCCCTGGTCCTTCTTTTCATTAGACTAGCCATACCCTATTCATACAACTGTAACCAACTCCTGCAAGATAACGGATAGCAAAATTTAAAAAAATAATAAAACACAACTTTTATACTACTACAGCTACCAGTAATGGTAACTTTTGCTTAGTTTCACTCATGGGATAGGGATGGGTTAAAAGCAATGCCATTGAGGTGAAAGGGGCAAATTAATTGGGTTATGTATGCTATCTGTTATTGTTAAATGAAGCAGGGATAGGGCCTAAGATAACTGAATAACTGATAGGACCTCAATCTTTGCAGTGAGTGATATGAGAGCCAAAGATTGTAAAAATGTTTGTGATCTCTGCTCTGTTGTTTTTAATAACAAGTTGATCTCTTTTTTATTAAGAAGTCAAAACTGATTACCTCCATTCCACAAATAAGTTAGTTTCTCTTTTCAGTAGTTTAATCTGTTGTTAAAAGCCCAGGACCATTTCATTTTCACTCACTTTCCAGTTCTACAATCTCTATTCATTCTTTGCTTTACCACTGCAGTTCATGCAAAATCACTCAGTATTCTGTGAAAATTTCAATAATAGGACAAATCATATAAATATCCAGAAAACAGGAAAAATTTGGGTTTGGAAATGGTGTTCCTTAGAGCAAAACCAATATGTTTTTAAATTATTGTTCTTGGCAGAAAGTAGTCCCAGACTTCAGCTTAGGCAATAGACTCACCCATCCCAGACATGTTTAACCCACTCTACAGGAAATAGATTTCTGCTTCTTCACTCTTTTTCCCCCACAGGATAATTCCTTACCATATTCCTTCAGGCACTATGATCAGATAGCAAGATAGCAGTGCATGCTGACAGTGGTTTCTGAAAATCTAACATTTGCCTTTCTCAAATCTGGTATCCATCTCTTGGGACAACTCCCCAAATTCCCTGTCAGTCCTTGAAACCTGACATTGTAATAACAAACATCTGGAGGGTTCTAGATTGTAGAATATTGTTCTAGATTATGGACATTTTAGAGCTTTCCTTCACTGTACTGGCTTGGAACCAGAGAAGATTGTACATTGTGATCAGCGCAGGTACAACTTAACATGGTCAGATCAGAAGTTCCAATTAGCTCAATATTTTGCTTGCAGAGAGAAATGTCCACCCAGGAAAACGGACAGCCTGGTTCTATACCTGGAATCCAAGAAGCATCACACCTTATTGAGACAACTGTAGAGACATATCTGAGTCTGGAGCAATGGACAAGAATAATGATAAAATGCATAAAATCTCATTTCTGGCTCAAGTAAAGGAAACTGCAGTAGGATTCAAAGTGTCTATATAATTGCTAACTGCTATATATCGATATCTCAAAAAAACCCAGAGAATTGTTCTTTGAGTTCCTTTTAAGTACATCACATAAAGAACCTTGCTTTGAAAACCGCTTGTGATGTTATCCCACCTAATTAACTGGTTCAAGAACTTTTGTACTAACCAGGACAAAATTAAAAAAGCCAACTAGCTCAATATGGTCATAAAAACCTTCCAAAATAAACTTCTCTGAGGTATCCTCTGAACACATGACAGGGTCATGCCATATGCTGCTTCCTAACCAGTGTGACTCTTGTTTTGTCTGTACATCCCACTTGTATATCAATCCTTTCCATCTGACCGTTGCTACATTTTCTTTTTAGGGACATAAATAGCTAAATGACAGAGAAATGTTATCACCCAATAGAGTTAAAAATAAACTGTGTGACATATCACACCTATCATGTGGTATTATTTCTCAAAGTTTCCTGTGTGGATAGAATGTAATTCTAATTATGCAGAAATCTGTTATGCTAAACATGCAACTTTTCCAAAAAGCGGATGGGAAATATATTATCATGTAAAGGTTACTGTTCTCCGTAATTCAGTAGACAGAAAGCTATACTGAGACCATCTGTAGTTTTCTGTGGTTAGTTGCATTCAGATGGATAGAATAGAATAGGATAGAACTTTTATTGGCCAAGTGTGATTGGACACAAGGACTTTGTCTTGGTGAATATGCTCTACATAAAAGAAAAGTTACATCCATCAAGAATCATAAGGTACAACACCCAATGATAGTCATAGGGCACAAATAAGCAATCAGGAAACAATATCAATATAAATCATAAGGATACAAACAACAAAGTTACAGTCATACAGTCATAACTGGAAGGAGTTGGGTGATGGGAACGATGAGAAGATTAATAGTAGTGCAGATTTAGTAAATAGTTTGACAGTTGAGGGAATTATTTGTTTAGCAGAGTGATGGCATTCGGGAAAATACTGTTCTTGTGTCTAGTTGTTCTGGTGTTCAGTGCTCTATAGCGCCGTTTTGAGGGTAGGAGTTGAAACAGTTTATGTCCAGGATGTGAGGGGTCTGTAATATTTTCACTGCCCTCTTTTTGACTCATGCAGTATACAGGACCTCAATGGAAGGCAGGTTGGTAGCAATTGTTTTTTCTGCAGTTCTAATTATCTTCTGAAGTCTGTGTCTGTCTTGTTGGGTTGCAGAACCAAACCAGACAGTTATAGAGGTGCAGATGACAGATTCATCTTCTTCTGATGGACTTCTGATATCTGCAGTATATCTATGCTTACATCTACCAGAATAGATTGCAAGGATCCTCCACAAAACTTGAACAGAAGTGGGCAGGACTAGCTTATTTGATTGGAAATAGGGAAAAGAGTGCAGCAATGTTGCAATATTTCATCTTTTTCAATCTGTGCTTATGAAAAACTTGATGAATCAAAAATCAGATTAAAGACTGGAGGAAGGAACATCAGCAATTTTCAACATGCTGATGACACACAACCAAAACAGGCCTGAAATATTTGATTCAAAGGATTAAAGACAAAAGTGAGAAATTTGGTCTCTTCCAAACATCAAAAAGGCCAAGCTCATGATCACTGTGAGGAGTGGAAATGTCAAAATAACAACTGATGATGAAGAGACCGAATGCATGCAAGATTCCACTTTCCTAGAATCACATACTGATCAAAGTAGTAAATGTAGTCCAGAAATAAAGTATTCAATCGTGGTGGGTCACACCACAATAATGAGCAGGAAAAAGCAAGAATGTCAGCCCAGCAATTAAATGCACATTAATTTGCACTATCATGTTTCCCATTGCTATCTACAACTGTGAAAGCTGGACCATGAAAAAACTAGACAGGAGGAAAATCTACTCATTTAAGCTGTCACACGTTTCTGGGACAGCAAAGCTGACAAAAAAAAAACCCAACAACAACACAAGTATTGGATTATATAAATCCAGACATATTCCTGGAAGACAAAAGTACAAAATTCTGCCTTAGTTATTTCAGCCATGTGATGTGATCAAATTCACTGGAAAAGACAGTTATGCTTGGAATGATCGGTGGTAAAAGGAAACAAGGCTATCCAAAAACATGGTTACTAGCCACTATCAGAGCCAATTCCTACCAGACTATGAAAGCATGCCTAGAGTCACCTGTGGCGAGATGGGCAGCCTGCTAGATAGATGATAGACCAGTGTTGGTGAACCTTTTCAGCACTGAGTGCCAAAACTGTTATTAACATCTGCTGCTTGCAATTACTGCAAGTTTGAATCTCACCAGGCTCAAGGTCGACTCAGCCTTCCAT
>JANHZT010001501.1:24716-35157 GCA_032468215.1 Stegonotus admiraltiensis | reverse complement strand
GAAGGAAGGAAGGAAGGAAGGCAGGAAGGAGGGAAAATAGCATAACAGAGTTGGAAGGGACCTTGGAGGTCTTCTAGTCCAACCCCCTGCTCAAGGAGGAAACCTTATACCATTTCAGACCAATGGCTGTCCAATCTGTTCTTAAAAGCCTCCAGTGATGGAGCACCCACAACTTCTGGTGGCAAGATGTCCCACTGGTTAATTGTCCTCCCTGGAACTAAGGAGAAACTGTTAGGAAATTCCTCCTTAATTCCAGGTTGCTTCTCTCCTTGATCCATTCCTTCTCAGGTCCATTTCTTCAGGTGGCCTGGAGAATAGCCTTGACCTTCCTCTTCTCTGGCCCTTGGGGAAGTGGTGTGAAAAACCACGTGAGACAGTGAATCTGCGAAAGTATTAATTCTATTTCCACCTTCATTTTCTCCTGCCTCCTTTTAGCGCGATGCCTGTTTTTCTTTCTAAAATATAGTGACGCTTTTTCCTGGCAGCCTAAACAGCGGCCCATTGTGACTGTTTGAATCAGACTGTTTGAATCGGCTGTGATTTCCACTCTTCACTTCCTAATTCTTTGGAAACTGTTCTTGGGTGTTTCAATCTGCAAGGGATTTTACCGTCGTCTGTAAAGTCCGGTTTGCTTTTAAACTGTAACGGAATGTTTATTTATTACATTTTGGTCCCGCCTTTACTACAGGTAGTCCTCCACTTACAGCAGTTCACTGAGTGACCGTTAGAAGTCACAATGGCACTTTAAAAAAAGTGACTAGTTATGACCATTTTTCACACTTACAACCGTTCGAGTTTCCCCATGGTCAGGTGATCAAAATTCAGACGCTTGGCCACTGACTCATATTTATGACAGGGGTCATGTGGTCACATTTCCATCCCTCTGACAAGCCAAGTCAATGAGGAGCTGAGATTCACTTACTGACTTGTTACTGACTGAACAACCGCAGTGATTCACTTAAGAAACCATGGCAAGAAAGATCGTAAAACCCGCAACAACCGTCTTGCTTAGCAATGGAAACCCGGCTGCGGTCGTAAGTCAAGGACTGCCGGT
Organism: Stegonotus admiraltiensis; assembly: GCA_032468215.1. NCBI lineage: Eukaryota > Metazoa > Chordata > Lepidosauria > Squamata > Colubridae > Stegonotus > Stegonotus admiraltiensis. Next base: position 34,103 of record JANHZT010001501.1, on the reverse strand, counting down.
ATAGTCCGTGGCTACCCAAATCACTGTCTGAGTAGGTTTTGCATTGTGCCGATCGGCCAGTGTTAATTGATTGTTCCACTGGGGTTGATAGACTATAAATATGGCAATAAATACATCGGAATAAGCCAAGAAAATAGAGGCACAGCGTTCAGGTTTAAAGCTGTTGTTTCCAAAATTGCAAGAGACTTCCCAGCCTGCATTTGCTAGAGCAGAATAATAGAGTTGGAAGGGACCTTGGAGGTCTTCTAGTCCAACCCCCTGCTCACATAGGAAACCCTCTACCGTTTCAGACAAGTGGTTGTCCAATCTCATCTTAAAAACTTCCAGTGTTGGAGCATTCACAAAACTTCTGGTGGCAAGTTGATCCACTGGTTGATTGTCCTCACTGTCAGGAACTTTCTCCTTAATTCCAGGTTGCTTCTCTCCTGGATTAGTCTCCATCCGTTGCTTTTGTCCTGCCTTCAGGTGGTGTGGAGAACAGGTGTGTCTCTTCAGGGGCTCTGAGACAGCCCTTCAAATATTGGAAGACTGCTCTCGTGTCACCCCCATCGCCTGGACATCCAGTTATGCAGCCGCTGTGATACCCCCATAAAAGTTTTACTTATACTTACATAGCCTGCGAATATCTATTCCCTTCTCTTCTGTCATGTTCTCATCATATGCCAGATAATAATGGCGTCAACCCAGGGGTGAAATCCAGCAGGTTCTGACAGGTTCTGGAGAACTGGTAGCGGAAATTTTGAGTAGCTCAGAGAACCGGCAAATACCACCTCTGGCTGGCCCCAGAGTGGGGTGGGAATGGAGATTTTGCAGTGTCCTTCCCCCAGGAGTGGGGAGGGAATGGGGATTTTGCAGTATCCTTTCTCTGCCACGCCCACCAAGCCATGCCCCCAGAACAGGTAGTAAAAAAATTTGGATTTCACCACTGCGTCAACCCCTAGTCCTTCTTTTCATTAAACACTACCTTGTGCCGAGAGAAATGCGCCGTTTGTGAGTGTGAAGAGGCACGAGGATAAAGTCAGCCCAGTTTATTTATTTGGACTTTCAAAGAGCATTTCCAGCCCCTTTCCTCAAGCAGGAGAGGTTCCGTCTATGGGTCTAGCGAGGGCTGATTTGTCAGAGGCAAATGTTCCATGAATGAAAACGAAAGAGGAAGTCGGATTTGCCTTAACTCGATATCTATCCTTCTCGCATTTCTCTAGGCGGCTTAGCAATTCCAGCGAATTTGCCATCTTCGCTCTTCCTCGCTGAGCAAGGCAAATATTGGCTTTTGTGCTGACAGTAACACAACTGATGGGGTGGGGTGTGTTTTTTTCTTTTTTCAACGCAGCTGAGCCGTTTCAGGTTGTCTAATCCGGGAATCGCTTTTAATACAGGGAGAAGTGTTGAGGTGCAGAAAAGAAAGACGAATTTTGAAGATGGGTTGCCTGGATTCAGCTGGAAGCTATGGGAGTGGGGGGAAAAAACCCACCAGATTCTCCCAGGGGGTCTCTTGTGGGGGGGTCAAGGATGGGGCTGAATCCCCCTTTCTAAGTCCTTTCCTGGTGACATAACCTTAAGGGCTCAGCAAAACAGCCCTACTCCAATCATGGCCCTATTTTGAACAGGGAGCGCTTGACGTACAGCCACCACTGAGCTCAGCTCAAAATTCCCGTTGCTAAGGGAGACATTTCTCAAGTGAGTCTGCCTCATTTTACGACCTTTCTTGCCACAGTTGTTAAGTGGACGGCCGCAATTGTTCAATGGGTAATAATAATAATAATAATAATTTTATTTATATACCGCCCTTCTCCCGAAGGACTCAGGGCGGTGCACAGCCAGATAAAACATCAAAATACAAAAGTTAAAAACAATTAAAACAATTAAACAATTCGGCCATAATTTAAGACAAACCCCTATACAAATCAAACCCCAGTTAAAAACGGTGGCTATGTTAGGCCGGCTGCATGAAATGAGGTTGTTAAATGAATCATGAAGGTCGCAAAAGGGGAATCATCTTCTCACCCCAGGACACTGCGACCGTCATAAAGGTGAGTCAGTTGCCAAGTATAAGGATTCTGATCACGTTGCTGGGATGCTGCAGTGGTCGTAAGTCTGAAAAATTGTCGCTTTTTTTCAGCACTGTTGTAACTTTGGTCACTAAATAAAGCGTTGTAAGTCGGGAACGGCTTGTCCTTGGATGGGTGTGAGCTTTATGACTGTGTCACGTGCCAATTCCACACACACACACCCATCCTCCAAAAAATGTTCTCGCCATTCTTAATTTGAAAGCTCCTGTCCTGGTTAACAGTGTCCGCCGTGAGATTGGGATCAAAAAAGAAAATATATAATGGAGGCAGAATAATCAGGTCAGGAGGGAAAAAAAATGTTCCTGCCCTGGTAAAAAAAAAAAAGAGGATTTATCTGGATAACAAGAGCCTTTTACATTTGTTCTTCTTGCTTGCATCTTTGCAAAATATTTAAGGAGGTCCTTGACTGAACAACAGTTCATTTAGAGACCGTTCAAAGTTACACCACCACTGAAAAAAGTAACTTCTGGCTGATTTTCACACTTACGACCGTTGCAGCCTACCCGGGGTCACTTGACCCCAAATTCAGACGTTTGGCAGCTGACTCATGTTTACGACGGTTTATAGCATCCCTGGGGTCACGTGATCTGCTTTTGCGACCTTCTGAGCAGCAAAGTCAAGGGGGAAACCAGATTCACTTAACAACTGTGTGACTAATTTAACAACTGCAGTGATTCACTTGGCCAGAAAAGTCGTTAAATGGGGCAAAACTCACTTAGCGACACAAATTTTGGGGTCCATTGTGGCCTTAAGTCAAGGACTATCCTGCATTTGGGTCCAAGAGGCGGCCACCAGACTAAAAAAGGTATTAAAACAGTCGATCAGATTGAGGAGATACGATTTTATGTACGATGCTTTTCGCCAAGGAGAGATTTCGGTGGTGGGGGAAATCCATCTTGTACGACAACACTTGGTTTTCAATATCCATTTTCGCTCATGCTTAAAATGCTTGATGGTTTTTTTTCCTCGTGAGTTTGCGTCCCGCTAATGAAATGTATTTCCATGCCCCAGCAGGCAAAACAGCAACCCTTGGCTGCAAACATGCCGAGACGCAGAATGAAATAAGTATGATCATAAATAATATTAATACTTAAATGAGGCCGGGGACGTAATTGTTTTTAAATGGGCCATTTTGTAGCTTGCTTTCCACCCCCCCCCCCTTTTTTTTTCTTTTTTACATTAATGCATCAAAGGTCTTGGACGGATGCTGTGCTCTGGACATTAAATAAAATGCGATTTTCTTTCCCCTCCCCCCTATTAAATTTGCTTTACCTCCTCATTTGATGCACCACCCCTGCTACCTATCCAGTTACCACTGAGTCTTCTGCAAAATAATACTCATATTTTCTTAATTTTAAGTAGAATACAAGCACAGGGAGATCTCTGTCAGTTCTTGGAACAAGAGCAGGCTTCTGCTTTTGGAGAAATGAATCTGGTTTTCGTGACAGCTGGAAATACTGCAGAGAATAAATGGCAGGGAAGGGTTTTCAAATTTGCATTCAGAGAGTCCTTGATTTACAACCGTAATTCAGCCCAGAATTACAGTCAGAAATTGTGCTGGTTGTTAAGTGGCTTGTTCCACGACTGATCCAGTTTTAAGACTGTCATTAAGCAAAGCCCTTGTCTACAACAGGTGATTTTTGCCAGAAAGCAGGAATAAACACCCACCTTGGCGTAAACAACTTGACCAATAAACCGCCGGCCGCTGCAAACTGGTGTAAATGTGGACGGTCAATGTGACAAAGGGCACAAAATGTGATCACATGACTGCGACGGATCGGCCGTCAGAATTTCTAATCTGTGTCATATGTACCTATTTGGGGGCAATCCTTTGCTATTTCAAATGGTCACTAATGGTGACTGGTCGTAAGTGAAGGACATTCTTACCTGTGTGTACAGTGGTGTACAGGTAATCCTTGGCTAACAACAGTTTATTTAATGGCTGTTTGAAGTTCCAATGGCACTGAAAAAAGTGACTTACAACCATTTTTCACACTTATGACCTTTGTAGCATCCCCACGTGATCGAAATCTGAATGCTTGGCAACTGGCAGGTGTTTATGACAGCTGTTTCGCTTTACGACCAGTGACCCACTTTACGATCATTGTAAAACCGGTTGCGAAATCGAGTCTGGCCTCCTAATGCCTCGGCTTATGACCCCAACGACTTACCATTGAAATTCCAGGCTCCTTTGCGGTCGTACGTCGATGACTATCTTCATACGTATATAAAACCCTTTTTCTATGGGATAGAGCAAAAAAAAAAAAAGCCATTTGAGATGTATTAAACACAGGAAGTTCTCAACTTACGACTACAGTTGAGCCCCAAATTCATGTTGTTAAGTGAGACATTTGTTAAATGAGTTTTGCCCCATTTTACGACCTTTCTTGCCACAGTTGTTAAGTGAGACATTGTAGCTGGTAAATTAGCAATCCGGTTGTTAAGTGAATTGAGCTTCCCTGTTGACTTTGCTTGTGAGAAGGTCACAAAAGGGGATCACGGGACCCCGGCACACTGCGACCGTCATAAATGTGAGTCAATTGTCAAGCATCTGAACCAGGGGTGGGTTGTACTTACCTTTACTACTGGCTCATAATGGGGCCGTGTGTGCACGCACACTTCTGCACATGCGCCGAAGCTCCCTGATGACATCGGGGTCGGTGGGCGGAGCCTCCCGCCGGTTTTACTACCGGTTCTTGCGAACCGGTCCGAAATGGGGGCAACCCACCACTGATCTGAAGGTAAACCACGTGACCACGGGGATGCTGCGACGGTCGTTAAGTGTGAAAAATGCTGATCTGTCACTTTTTTCGGCGATGTGGCCTGTAGAGCAATGTTGTCATGTTCCCCGATTTACAGTCGTGTTTTTGGTTTGATTCTAGGCGATGAAAGCCGGGAGATTAAAAAACAGATCACGGGGATGAGAAGGCTGCTGAACGACAGTGCAGGACGGATCTATCAGCGAGCCGGCAAAGAAGGAGAAAAACTGAAGGAAGAAGAAGTCCAAGAGTTGGCGCTGGCTTGGACTCCGCGTCTGAACCCTCCGGCGGACACCCCTGGACACCTCCAGCCATTGTCGAGCGGCGCCTGGAACGAATTGTCTGCCCAGACTGGACACTATTCAGGGCAGTACGGCACCCGCTCCAAAACCTCCTTCCAGAACCAGGCCAGAACCGTGGGCGCGAACGGTACGATATAGATCTAAGTTTTCTACCTGTAAACCACGATTGATCCGATTTTTCATTATGCCGAGTTCTTGGGTCACCAAGGGAGATGAAATCCTCGGTCTGGAGTTGGTAATAAGAAAACTCCCAAGCTTTTTTTTTTTCCCCCTTACGTGACAGGTAGTCCTCGAATTACGACCAAGGATTGAGCCCAACATTTCTGTTGTTAAGGGAGGCGTTTGTTAAAGGGCCCGTTTTACGACCTCGCTCGCCACAGTTGTGAAGTGAAGTTGATAAGTTAGTCCCATGGTTGTTAAGTGAATCTGGCTTCCTTGTCGACTTTGCTTTTTGGGAAGTCACAAAAGGGGACGCTGCAATGGTCATAAGTATGAGTCAGTTGCCCAGAAATCTGACTTTTGATTATGTGACCAGGGGAATGCCGCGACAGTCATCAGTGTGAAAAATGATTCTCAATTAATAAAAATCAACGCATGGTACCCATGCAGTTGACTTGTTGACTGGGAGTGGTGCGATGGCCTAGAGGTGGAACTCTCGTTTCACAATCAGAAGTCTGTGAGTTCGGTCCTAGGTAGAGGCAGATATTTCTCTCTCTCTGGGCACAATGAGAATATATCTACTGAACAAAACTCCACACTGGCAACAAGAAGGGCATCCGGCCATTAAAACACTCTGATAGCTCCATTCAGTTGCCCAGTCTCCACCCCGCGAGGGATTATGGGGCCGTTAAATGAGGATGATGATCTTGAATTAAATATCTAATTGCATGTATCGGTGCCTTTAAAAAAAATTAATATACAGGGGAACCTCAACATACGACCCCAATTGAGATCAACGTTTATGTTGCTAAACGAGACAGCTGTTGAGTTTTGCCCTATTTTACGACTTTTCTGGCCAGAATCGTTTAATGAATCAGTGCCATGAGGTTTGTCAAACGGTTGTTAAGTGAATCATTGAAGTTGTTAAATTAGTCACACGGTTGTTAAATGAATCTGGTTTCCCCGTTGACTTTGCTGGTCAGAAGGTCGCAAAAGCGGATCACGTGACCCCAGGGAGGCTGCAACCGTCATAAATATGAGTCAGTTGCCAAGCATCTGAATTTTGATCCCGTGGGCATGGGGAGGCTGCAACGGTCATTAAGTGTGAAAAATGGTCCTAGTGACTTTGCTCACTAAACGAACCCTTGTAAGTCAAGGACTGCCTGCATTATTTTTATTGTCGTAAATGATAAACTAGATACCACAATAACGTGAAGTTGATGTAATGCAATCTGCTCTAATCTTCCGAAGATTATTATTTTTTTAAAAAAAAACAGAGTTCATAAATATGTATGATGTTAACAGAGCCCTGCTTTTGATTTAAAATATTAGCAATTTTCTTTCCTTATTTTTTTTTCCTATTTATTGTACATAAAGGAGATTTACATGAGTAATTTCTCCCGATGCTAATGGGAATGATAATGTAATTCTCCCGTGCCCCACTGTGAAAATCAACGTTTCATTTATTTATTTTTCCTCTTTGAGGCGGGGTGTGGGTTTGGAAATTCACACCCTCATTAGGAATGCATTATAGTTGCTGCAGAAAAAATGAAAAAATTAATTTCGGCATATTTGGCTTTGTGCAAAGGTGGCCACTGTCCTGATCAGAATATTAAGGAGCAAGAAGGATCAATACAGATAATTTTGGGTTACAATTCTAAGGGGGACCTTGAATTAAGTAAAACGTTGTGTAACTGCACCACTTAGCAACAGCCGGTCACAACTGTGGATAAGCAGTGCAGTCGTTAAGTGAGGACCTCATAGCAAGAGCAAGAGCACTTAGACTTATACAAGTAGTCCTCCACGTACGACCACAATGGAGCCAGGAATGTCTGTTGCTAAGTGAGAAATTTGTTAAGTGAGTTTTGTCCCATGTTACGAATTCTCTCGCCACGTTTGTTAAATGGATCAGTGCGGTGAATAAGTTACTAAGACCGTTGTTAAGCAGATCGGGCTTCCCCCTTGACTTTGCTTGTCTGATGGTCGCAAAAGGGGATCGCGTAACCCTGGGACCATCATAAATATGAATCAGTTGCCAAGCGTCTAATTTTGACCGTAAGTGGTGAAAAATGGTCCTAATTCCCTTTTCTCAGTGCCGTTGTAACTTCGAGCGGTCGCTAAATGGACCGTTGTCACTCAAGAACTGCCTGTATTAAGTCATATTCTCAAAAGCCAGACAAGCAAGGGCTGCTCGCGGAAAGGAGGTGTGGCTGCAACTTCCGTCATGCTCCCCACGAACTCCGCTCCACAACGCAAAGGCAGCCCGCTGTGTGCTTCCATGGGTCTCCTCTGCGTGTTTACACAGTTTGAAGAGGAAGGCAATAAACCCAGGCCTGTCACAAAGTCACGCTGGGAAATATTTAATTTCAGGGTTTGGGCTTCCCGGCTGCGAGTAGCGGCAGCTTTCCAGAAGCCCGTGGAGACGTTGCGTAGGGGAAAGGAGGGCTAACGGTGTGAATTCCTTTCATTTTTCAGGAGAAATCCCAGCGGCCAATGCTGCCTCCTCCTCCTCTTCTTCTGGATCAAATTGTTGCACTTGCAACTGTCAACCTGCTCTGCAGGCCATTCTTCAGGAGCTGAAGACCATGAGGAAGATCATGCAGATCCAAGCCGGTAGGACAATCGGTCGTTCAAACCAACACACAAACTGTGTGGGATATTTTCAGACCGTCTCTCTCTCTCTCTCTCTCTCATTTTACGGGGTTGGCCTCAAAGAAAACATCTATGGAGATTGTCCCAAAAGTGCCTTTTTCCCCCCCAAGAGGCAACTGGACTTTCTTGGTTTTTCTCTGAAGAGGTTTTGCTTCTCACCCAAGAAGCTTCTTCAGCTCTGAGTTAATCTGAACTGAGCGGAAGAAGCAAAGTGTCTTCAAGGAGAAACCAAGAAAGTCCAGCTGCCTTCTGGAAAGACGTCTATGGAGATTTTCAATCATACAAGCCATGGTTGTCCCAGAGATGATTTTCCAAGTCAGCTGGACTTTCTTGGTTTTCTTTGAAGACATTTCAGTCAGAGCTGAAGAAGCTTCTTGGATGAGAAGTGAAACATCTTCAGAGAAAAGTAAGACAATCTCGTTGCCTCTTGGAAATGCACCTTTGGGACAACTGTGACCTGGATGATGGGGAATCTCCATAAACACAAAACTTCATGCCTTTCTTTAATAATTGTCTATGGAGGTTCTCCATCATCCACGTCATGGTTGTGCCAAAGGTGCTTTCCCAAAAGTCAGCAGGATTTCTTGGGGTTTTTTTCCTTGAAGAGATTTTGCTTCTCATCTATCTATCTATCTATCTATCTATCTATCTATCTATCTATCTATCATCTATTTATTTATTTATATTTGAATTTATATACCACCCTTCTCCCGAAGGACTCAGGGCGGTGAACAGCCAAAATAAAATACAGAAAATACAAAATTTAAAAACAGGTTAAAATAAATGAAATAATTTTGTTCCCAGACCATTAAAACACCCAAATTTAAAATCCAAATTAAAATTAAAGCAATTAAAATTAGGCCAGCCCGGCTTGTTGGAACAGAAGGGTTTTAAGAGCACGGCGGAAGGTGCATAAATCCGGGATCCTCCGTATCTCCATGGGCAGCTCATTCAAGAGGCTTCTTCAGTTCCAAGTTGATTTGAACTGAACTGAAGAACTGAGGAAGCTTCTGGGATGAGAAGCAAAACCTCTTCAAGGAAAAACAAAGTCCAGCTACCTTTTTGGAGAAAAAAGCACCTTTGGGGCCTCAAAGAAAATGCTTATTGAAGAAAAGTAGGGATGAGGGTTTTTTTGCTTTTTATTGACCAAGTGTGTTTATCGCTGACAGTCCTCAATTTAGGACCACAAATTCTGACCGTTCATCAGTTTTGCTTGCCTTTGGTTCCACAGAAGACATATTGCTTTCCTTAGATCACTTGGCAACTTGGAAAAGTTGAACTCCCAGAATTCCCCAGCCAGGGGAATTCTGGGAGTTGAAGTCCACAGTTGCCAAGGTTGGACATCCTTATGGACTAGGTTCATCCCAAGTATCAAGCCACAAAGCAGCTCAGCACAATTTGACTTAGAGCAGGGGTGTCCGACTTTGGCAATTTTAGGAGCTGTGG
>JANHZT010001501.1:0-14685 GCA_032468215.1 Stegonotus admiraltiensis | reverse complement strand
GCTGTACACCGCCCTGAGTCCTTCGGGAGAAGGGCGGTATATAAATTTAATAATAAATAAATAAATAAAATAAATAATTCATTTGTCTCTGACTTCATTGCTCTTTTCCCTGTCAACCCGTGATAATTCCACATTCATGCACTAAGTTAAATTCAGTTGGTGTCTTGGTCTATATTTGGAGTGGTCTCAACAATTCATCTCAACCATCACAGTTTGGCATGGATTAACATCTACAAAACACATACAGGCTAACTGAAAAGAAAAATGTCTACTGCTTGAACAGGTATTGCACTTTGGTGTTCATAAGGAATTTCAAAGAAAATAAACTATGGCCTTTTATTTCTAAATGTAGTGTACTACAAATGCAAAGATTAAGAACATATTGTAATTACATATAGTAAGATCACAGTTGTTTCACTGGCGATTTAACTCCACCAGGTTGTCACTGTACAATTTAGCAGACAAAATGAAATCTATTGGGCTGTTTCATGAAGAATTTTGATGTATTTTCGATACAAAAACATTTGGGAGGTCACATTTTTTTATAGAATATGTGGCTGTCATAAAATACAACTTTTATGCTATATGTTTGTTTGTTTTTTTTAAAACCTAGGATAACAACCCAGCCTATTTCATAAAGAAGAAGAAAATCTGCCGTTACTAACAGTGTGAGAATCATGTCTGTTCGAGAGTCCTTTAATCCAGAAAGTTATGAACTTGACAAAAGTTTTCGGTTAACCCGATTCACGGAACTTAAAGGCACTGGCTGTAAAGTGCCTCAGGACATTTTGCAGAAATTGCTCGAATCTTTACAAGAAAATCATTTCCAGGAAGATGAACAGTTTTTGGGGGCTGTTATGCCAAGATTGGGTAAGAATACCTTTTACTGGTTATAATTATTTCTTGGGTCTCCGATGCACCTTAACAAAGAGTGGAACATAGAGATTCCACTCTCTATGTTCCACTCTTTAAAAAAAATCTTCTGCCTAAAATCATAGGGGAACATTGGCAGTCAGTATCAGCACAACTGTTCTAGGATTAGTAGTCTGGGCTCAGTCCTAAAGAAGCTTCATTTAGTTACGCCTCAAACAGCGATAAGAAAAGTTGGATTCTATAACATTTTAAAAACCTTTTGACTTTCTATTTTATAACCAAAAGCTTTTATATGCTAGATTATTGCCTTAATGTATGAAAATGCTGTCAGCATAAATCTTATCTTTATGGGTAACTTTTTTTATTTTTAATCTTAATATGGGAATCTTTTTATTACATCCTGCTAATGGTGAATTTAGTTCATGTTAATTATTTTTGTGTTTTTCTGATTTTGGTGTATGTGGCTTAGAGACACATAACTGAAAAATCAAATAATATTAAAAACCAAAGCCATCTATTGTCTTTTAATTTAACATTCCAGATGCAGGTTGTTCTCAACTTACGAACATTCATTCAGCAATTTTTCAAACAGAGTCACACAGGGTATGCACAGTTCAGATTACCCTGTCTGCTAGGAATATGTAGAAGTAGAAAGACAATTACAAGAACAGGCCAATATTCTGAAAAATAAAGCGAGTTACTTTTATTACAGGGATTGGCATGGATACTTGCGTTATTCCTTTGAGACACGGAGGTCTGTCTTTGGTCCAGACAACAGACTACATTTATCCCATTGTGGACGACCCTTATATGATGGTAAGATGCCTTAAGATGTTGGTCACTTTTTGTTAAATAAGAACTCTGGAGGACTGGGGATGGATGTCACAATATCGATTTCACCTGGCTTCAGTTTAGTCTTTCTCGGTTTTCTCCGGAACTACCAGGCTTTTGAAGAAATTCCTTTCTTTTTCCCAGCTGGGGACTGATCTTGAGTTGAGCATTTAAATTATTTCTACTCTTAACTAAATGAATGATGGCCTTATACAGTGGTACTTTGGTATTCAACGCATTTTGACGTGAAAAATTTGTCCCACTACTCATCGTTTGTTTGGTACACAACGCACAAGCTAGAACTTGTTGCTGTCAGCTGCCTTGTGAATCTCACTAGGGTACATTACTCCTTATGGGAAAAATGTGTTTGGTACTCAGCATTGTTGGTACTCATCGTACCTCCCGGAACCAGATAATGATGAGTACTGAGGTACCACTGTGTAAGGCATTCAGTAATATTCTATTGCATTCATTTAAACTCACAGCAAAAGGTTTTAACAACTAAAAAATCAAAATTTATTAGTTTATCCAATGGAAAATAATATACAGAGAATTTCTGTTTGGTGCTTAACTTCTCTCTCTTATTGATTATCCCAAATCACTATTGATGCCAAAATTTGGGGGCATCTGATCTGTGACAAGGCCGGTGAAGCATAGGACTGGGCAAAATGTTCAGAGGATGTTCTGCAATGGATATTGCAGAACCACTTGCATTCCTGGTGGCTTCCCCTGGACAGCTGGTGTGCTGTGCCAGGAGAGATGTCATGTGGGCAGTGAATTTACACACTGTCTGAGAAAACGTTTGAAGCAACTGTTCTGAGATCTCTTGAGAGACGGAGCTGCCAGTGCGATTTAGATAATGTTTGTCCCCGTACGCTTAAATACTTTGCACATTCCTGTGATATGTTTTTTTGTTTAAAATAAATCTTTTTTTTTAACATACGTTGTTTTTCAAGGTTTGTTGGTTTTCTTGTGGGTTCTGTTTAAGATTGCGTTAATGGTCAAAACTGTTTTGCATCCCAATAAGTAAATAAATTGATGCATTGCTTAATCTGCTCAGTATACAACAAGAGCTAAATGCAACAGCGATAGCAATTCTGTTCATTCCTTTCATTCATTACACTTGCTTCTTCCATCTGCCACCTCAAATTTCAGTTGGTAGATTTCTTGGTCTCTCCCAGTCTCTTTTTAAGGTTAACTTGGGAAGCAGGTTAAGCATTAAAATAGCAGTTCAATGACAATTGTTTGCGTTGCTTTTTCCAGGGACGCATCGCATGTGCCAATGTCCTTAGTGATCTTTATGCCATGGGAGTCACCGAATGTGACAATATGTTGATGCTTCTTGGCATCAGTAATAAAATGACAGACAGGGTAAGTTCCTTTAATGGTACTGATAAATGCTAATACGTTATTCTGTGTCCCTATACATTAACATTAATCTGCACAATACAAGTAAATGTATTTCAAGCATCTGTAATCCTCAATCTGCCAGTTGTCCACCTCTGTTCTTTCAATTATTAGTTGCTCTTGCTTATATTACTGTCCTTGAAAATTCTAAAAATTATGCTTGACTAGGCAATTGATTTTTCCTACTTGGGTTTTGTTTTGTATTTTCTCTGAAGGAAAGGGATAAAATCATGCCTCTAATTATCCAAGGATTTAAAGATGCTGCAGAAGAGGCAGGAACATCAGTGACTGGTGGTCAAACAGTATTAAACCCTTGGATTGTTTTAGGAGGAGTGGCCACAACTGTCTGTCAGCCTAATGAGTTTATAATGTAAGTTGGAGCATTTTATGCCAAGGAAAAGGTGCTGAAAATATTAAAAGAGGTAGCTACTTCTAAAATTCTGAATTGTTTCTCTTATGTGTTGTTAACTTTGAGGAAATTAAATGCTTGCCTTTGGCTCTGGATTGGGGAGATTAATAACAACGCATGTTTTTCCGGTGAAACTTTGCAAATTTATTAAGAGCATTCATCTTGCAAAGACACGGTTGGTTTAATCGTGACTTGTTTAAAAAGTTACACTTAATCAGGCTCACACAGGATGCCAAATAGTCAACTATGATTTGCAGTATTTAGTGTTTGGATTAAAATAATGCTGTAAGCAAAACAAAACGAAAAATCATATTACAGTTTCAATGATAACGTTAGAACTCATTGTGATAGCAGTTCTACAATATACTGTGGTTATATTGAGTTTCTGTGTGTTCACTGACGAGAACCATGTAGGTAGCTGGTCTATTTTACCCAAGTTGGAAAAACAGTGTGACTGTAAATCATTTCATGATTCCAGCTGTTAAAAATCCAAGCTCTGAAAATCTGTCTTATTTTCAGTGTCTAAAATAAAGGCAACAAAATCTTACCCAGAAGTCTTTTTTATAGGAGTAGCAGACACCGAAACTAGTAACAATTTCCTTTTAGGGCAAAATTGTCATATTAGCATTCAATGTGCCTCAGATAAAAATCTACCAATAATCTTCATTATATATTTGTAAGCCTTGATCATTATCTGTGGATACATGAAAAAAGATAACTTGTGGTAACTAAATGAGCGCCTTTTTTGGTTGCATTCATTCTAAATAAGATCTCTGGGTAATATTAAATAAACTTTGTGGAATAATTACTGAAAAATAATGATGGTATGTGTGCTTTTTAATAATATATGTTCATTACTTCTAGGCCAGATAATGCAGTCCCAGGAGATGTGCTGGTGTTAACCAAACCATTGGGAACACAAGTAGCTGTAGCTGTCCATCAGTGGTTAGACATCGTAAGTAAATCACTTTAAATATAAATCCAACAAAGGGGCAGCCCCTATCTGTGACAAAACTATGCCAGACTTTGAACAAAGTAGGCTAAATGAAATTTATTTCATACCAACCTGTTCTGTTGGTTTATATTATTTTCACACACACACACACACACACATATATACATACACACATAATATCTGGAGATAACCTTGGAATATGGTTTTATATATGTATGGAAAGTTGTTGTTGTAAAAACAAATTTCTGCATGTGCATTGACTATATAGAAATCTGTTTCAGAAAAAAATACTTTTTATTGTACTTGGAGCAAAATTTATTGAAGAAGAGGAAATGTAGAAAAGCAATAAGATAACCTTGTTTTTCTAGTTTGCCCTTAGAAATTCGTTGTGAAACTGGAAATAAAATACATTCTGAAACTCTGTTTCAGATGCTACTAATTCTCCTTGGTCCTCATCCAGCAAACAGAAAAAGCAGTTAACTGGAATCGGTTTATAAATAAAAGATTGTGGCTGTTCAGATAGTGAAAATCAAAATGCAACAGGAAGTGCTTCAAAGGATTTCTTCAAGTTGGGAGAATTGGCACTTAATGCTATTCAAATATTAACTGCACGTGTCGATTGATGAGCTTGAATTGGTGTGCAACCAAGAAAGAAATCTTGAATATTCATTAAAAAGATCATGCTAGCATGCTGCTAATAACCAATTTCGTTGTATAGATGATGTACAATGACAATAAAGACTATACTGCTATACTATAAGTGTCAAATCCCATCCTAAGATTATCAGGAAAGGATAAGAAGTAACTGTATTTAAAAAACCCTAAAATTCCACAATATAGCCGTATGTAGCCTTTCTCTTTCCTTCTGTGCCTTAGCCAGAAAAATGGAATAAAATCAAGTTGGTTGTGACCCAAGAAGACGTGGAACTTGCCTATCAAGAAGCAATGATGAACATGGCAAGACTCAACAGAACAGGTAAGGGAACGGGTGGCCAGTCCGTTTCGGTCAGTGACCAGGAAAAAAACAGGGTCTACAGGGTGCAGATCTATTTAGATTGCTAGAAAGTCACATGGTTAAGATGGCTCTCTGGAATGTTGTACAGGTAGTCCTCTACTTCACTTAGTGACCGTTCAAAGTTAAAATGGCACTGAAAAAAGTGACTTAGGGCTGTTTTTCACACTTACGATGGTTGCAGCATCCCTGTGGTCACGTGATCAAAACTCAGATGCTTGGCCACTGACTCATATTTACGACGGCCGCAGTGTCCTGGGGTCATGTGATCCCCTTTGGCGACTTTCTGATAATTAAAGTCAACGGGGAAGCCAGATTCACTTAGCAACTGTGTGATGAACTTAACAAATGCAGTGATTCGCTTAACAACGGTGGCAAGAAAGTGAAGTGAGCAGAACTCACTTCACAAATATCTTACCTAGCAATAGAAATGTTGGACTCAATTGTGGTCATAAGTCCAGGACTACCTGTACTACCTTTCTAGCTATAGAAATGACCTTACACCATTTCTTCAACTTTATTTGAAGGGAACTTGAAATGTAAACTCTGATTTAATACTGAGAGATAGGCTGAATTCTGAAGTTGCGTAACCGTTGTTCTCTCTGTCTCCTCTCAAGCTGCAGGGCTCATGCATACGTTCAATGCTCATGCAGCCACGGACATCACAGGCTTTGGAATCCTGGGACACGCACAGAATCTAGCAAAGCAGCAACGCAATGAAGTGTCCTTTGTTATCCACAACCTCCCCGTTCTTGCCAAAATGGCTGCAGTTAGCAAAGCTTGTGGGAATATGTTTGGTCTTATGCATGGGACTTGTCCAGAAACATCAGGTAATATATATATATATATATATACACATACATTTAATTTTTCAATCTATTTCTTTCCCTCTTTTCCGCTACCTTAGCAACTTTAAGATGGGCGGACTTCAACTCCCAGGATTCCCCAGCATGATCTAATAACAATGCCTGCAACACTGGCCCTTAATCTCTCTCCAATAGGAATCCACTCTTCTCTGGAGAAGAATATGAATTGGCTTTCCACAATAGGAAATTTGATCTATCTCCTCATTAGATGCAGACCCTCTCTGAAAACATGTCTGGAATAGATCCCCCCATTCCCTTCACACTGAAATCCAGCAATCGTATCAGCTGCTCCAAGATTCGGTCTTCAGAATACACGGCCATGCCAATCCTCATAACAGTGCTTTGTAGCTTCCTAAATAGGGTCAGAGATGAAAGGAACAAAACGCTAACAAAGAAAAAACATTCCTCATTCTGTTATACCATGTAGGTTTCCTTCCCTTGGCCTATTGGTTAAGTAGCTAAGAGTCAGGACAGAGACCTCAATCTATCTATGCAACTAAAATAGAGAAGCATTAAAGAAGTGTGAACATGACTTCTAGGCCATCTATTTGGTGATAAAAGGTTTTTTAAAATATCCACGTTTTCTTTGCAAAAGCTCCTCAGTAACAGGCACAATTGAGCGTGCGGATGACATAAAAATAAATACATAAAAATGAAGCATACGCAATCCAGAATGCCAGTGAAATGTCAAGAGCAATGCCTCTTGTGCGTGTAGTTCAGCTTGTGAATCTTACCAACTGGAATAATATTGGTGCTTCCTTATCAAAGTCCTGGCAATTTTATTCCTGGCCATTGTATATTCCAGTGCTAGAATTTAACTTTTTGATTGATTGATTGATCAAATTTATATAATGAAGCCGATTTCTTGTTCTGCAATGCATGAAAAATACGTAAAAAATATATTTCAGATCAACTGAATTTTCATAATGGAAGATACTATCTTCAATGTCCTGTTACAAATAGAATACTTAGGAAAGAAAATGTGTGCAACACATCATCCCAGGATGGCCATGCCACACTGGTCATTGCGTTGCTTAAAAAAAAGGTTCCTTAGAGATTCTTGTAAATGGTCAGTGGATGGCGCTGTTTCTCCAGATAACCCCAAACAACTGGACTGTATCTTGGAAACCTGTGCTGCTAAAATCTGTGTTTGACAGATGTGGATTTGGCTACATACACATAAGAAGCAATGTTGTGCAAGTCAGAAATTCTGCCACGCAAAACAAATTCCTAATTATTGCTTTTTTTTCCACACTGTGTGTTAAAATCACTTTGCATTTAAAGCTATAATAGTAGATTGTCCACACTTCAGAATGATCAATGATGATAGTTTACATTCCTTTGAATTGGGTGCTTACTGGATGAATAGGCATTGCCATTAAATGTTTAAATTATACATTTAAATTGTATTAAATTACATGAGGAATTGGTATTGAAATATGCCATCGGCATTGTTTCTCCCTACTTTCCTGATGGAGTTTGGATTCTATACCATTCAATTTAGTGGCTTTGCTTAAGATTTTCTGCAGTTTGTCACTGTCCTTTTCAAACTGTATGCACAGAACCCAACTTAGAATTGCAAACAGGGTTTGATCAGGGAGAAGTAGAATGCAATAATTATACTGTAAATGATTTAGACTTCACGTTGAATTAATCCATCCCAAGACAGCATTTGCCTTTTTACCAGCTACTTTGACCTAGTGGCTCACTTCACATTTTTCCCTGTTCACTTCCATCCTATCCTATTTCATCCCGCTGCTAAAGGCCTGTCTAGATTATTTTTGTTAAATCTCCTGCCAAATATCAGCCATTTCTCCCAGTCATCTGCAGACCTGATCCAAATCACTGATAGAAAAAGTCTGGGAATCACACTAAGCCCTGCGGCATTCCGTTCAGAATTTGTCTCTAAAGTTGAAGTGAAAGCCATTAAAGAGCCTTCTTGAACCTGGCTGCTTCATCTATGGACCCCATCAGAAAGCAGAGAATAGAATACAAATACAAATAATAGAAGTAGAACTGGAATGGCATGGCATAGAATAGGAATAGGAATAGGAACAGAACAGAACAGAACAGAACAGATGTCACTTTGAATGTACACTAATCGGCATACATTAAAATGAAATTTTGTTGCATACAGCTCTCAAAGGGTCACCGCCTCCAATATATACTACATAAACATGACTAAATAAATACAAATTTTTGCCAATACCCACATGTATTATATGACACAGAGAAACTACACAGTCTAGTTCGGATGTATACATGGTGCACAGCGAGAAAAATGAATTTTGCGAGTTTACCAGATGGATAGCCTAGGGAGCGAAGCTGTTACAGAATCTGGTCATCCTGCTAGGAATACCATCACAGTTGGTGCGAAGTCTAATCAGTAGATAACGGTTAAAAATCCGAGTAAGCCAGGCAGCAACTTTGATTTGACCCGTGAACGAGAGCTAATGCCGTCCCCTCTCCTTTTGCAGGAGGCCTCCTTATCTGTTTACCCCGGGAACAAGCGGCACGTTTCTGCGCTGAGATCAAGTCTCCAAAATACGGCGAAGGTCACCAAGCATGGATTATTGGGATTGTAGAAAAGGGAAACCGCACTGCCAGGATTATAGACAAACCTCGAATCATCGAAGTCGCACCCCAAGTAGCTACTCAGAACGTAAACCCCACACCCGGGGCAGCTTCTTAATCCTAGAAGAAATAGTTCTCTCTTTTTTTTAATTTTTTTTGTTTTGTTTTTGTTTCATTTTTTAAAAAAAAAACAAAACAAAAAATAGATCTATTTCCTTTATCATCTTACAGCCTAAAGAACTGTGTAAAAAAAAAGAAGAAACACATTGTGTCTGCAAATCTGGTGGCCTTAGGTCGTTTGGAGGGAGTGAATTTAATCCCCTTGCCTTTTTTCCCTTTTTTTTCCTTCCCTTTTTCCTGTTACATGAACTGAAGATGCTCCTATCTCGAGGCAGCTTCTGAGTTGAAATGATATTGTTATCCAATACGGTTGATTCATTTTGAATCTTTAGACACTGATCTCTCGCCGCACGGGCTCTTTTCTTAAAAGGTGCTTTCACGTAGCGTCAGGCATTGCCCACCGTGGTATCAAATGCAGTTTGTGTCCTTTTTTTAAAAAAATTTAAAAAAAATTTTTTTTTTGAGGCTATATGTATATTTATCACTAGCTCTAATTTTGGATGCCTTGAGTGAAATTCCAAAAGGCAATAAAATTTTGATGCACAAGGAGCTGAACCCGGAAGCAAAGAGGGTTGCATGTCTATCTACGTTCCATCTTTTCATTTATACAATTTAGTCGTCTTCTCCGTGAAAATCTACGGCCTCGGACTTAGCGTGGTAGTACAGCCTGTTAACGGAAACCACACAAGTGCTGCCTTCAATGGAGAGCACGTCAGAGTGTGAAGGAAGGAGTAATTTTGTTAGCTCAGACAATGTTTACTTTGTATTACCAATAATCACTTCCTTTTTATTGAAGGTATGAACAGCATAAATCAGTTTTCAGCGGGATGGGTGTGTGCTGAGGAGCAGCAGAAATATTGCCAACTGAGGGGAAGGGTATTCTATAATCATTTACAATTCACTATATAATTACACAAATAATTTTAAAAATATAACCAATTTAAAAAAAAAAACCCTGTTCTGTGGATGGTAGTGTTTAATACATTTTATATTTTGTATAGTGATTATATTTTTTTGCTTTTCTTAAAACCGGCTGTCTAGTATGATGCTTAGTATTTTTGTTCGGCCTACATTCTTGTGCACGCTTTTGTGATGTGTTTAAAAGCTACGTTGCCAACTTTGCAGCCTGAACTTAAGCTTATTATTTGAATAAATATTTAATTTTTTTATTGCTCTTGCGCAAGTGGATGACTTTTTAACTTTTATGCCTAAGCTACTGGGAAGTGAGAACACAGCGTTTAAATCAGGTTGCTACCTTTAAATTAACTACCACTAAGTTTAAAAAAGGGTTTGTTTTTCATCTAAAGCAATACAGTGTTTAATTCCCAGTATCATAATGTAAAATGTGACTATTCAAACACCATGAAAACAGGTCATATGAATACCTCTTCCTGCTAACAGTTGCACATATACAGTAAATGTTTCTGATTCTGGAAGCGTTTACTGAAAACCTGTTTTCTAATCTGGTTGGGTTTATGTATAAAAATGTCTTAAAAAGAGATTGTAACAGGCATCTTCGCAATAAGAACCTTTTCTTGTGCTTACAGTTTTTAAAGAATGAATGAACCTGAAATAGAGAAGTTACTCTGAAAGATCTCCTACATGCAGCAGGTCTTTTTGAGTGAAGATAGCTACCGTATTTGTGTTCTTTGGTGGTTGGATTTTGACCTTTTTATTTTATGTTTTTTGTATGCAATAATTTGGTATTACACTCTTGCACATTGTGAACTTGTCCTTAAATTTTGATTATATAATTTTAAAACACACAACGTTTCGCATGAGAGGTTGTGTGCCATATTGAGAGAAACAGCAGCAATATATATGGGAGTTTGTATGTATTTCAGCTCCTATTCCGTATTTCTCCACTTGAGAATACATAATTATTGAAACTCGTACTACTGCTACACGTAGGAAATTAATGCAAATAGAAGCGAATATTTATAGCTCAGGGTTGAACTGGCTGGGGAGTTGGCGCACCTTGGTGTTGTCTAAGCTTCAGCTGTTTTCTTGCAGACGTTTCATTACCCAGCTAGGTCACATCATCGGAGCTAGAACGGAATGGCATTTGCTCTCTTTTTTATATATATTTTATATGCCTCATCAGTGTTGGCGGGAGTGTTGTTTCTTGATAATTCCTTGATTGGGCTGTTGTGGCGACAACCCTCAACATCAGGAAAAGGAAAGCAATCATCTAATCAAGACCTCCCACAAAATCGGATACCCACACAACTTTATCGAAGAGTCCCTCGCCGCTCGACCCATGACCAGTACAGGAAGTCCTCCGTAACAACAGTTCATTTAGTGACTGTTCGAAGTTACAACAGGAGTGAAAAAAGGGACATGACCATTTTCCACACTTATGACCACTGCAGCATCCCCTGTGGTCAAAGTGATTTACATTTAAAGGGTCACACGATCCCCTTTGGTGACCTGACAAAGCAAAGTAAGTGGGGAAGCCCGGATTCGCTTAATGACTCTGTGACAGAATTGCAGTGATTCGCTTAACAAATGTGTAGAGAGAAGTCGTAACGTGGGGCAACACCCAACAAATTTTCTTACTTGGCAACTTAAATGGTGGGCTCCATTGTGGGCGTAAGTCGAGGACTCCCTGTACAAGCAACACAAGCTATGAGAAGGATAACGCTGTGATATATTTTGAAAACATCCGATTGTAATGGCCACATGGTATCACCGAAGCACACCAACCGACTCCATCAACGGCTGCAAGGAAACAGCCAAGCTCAGAGAGCACCAAGGACCCCTCAATCAATGCAAAATGACTCCCAACTCACTCTTTTCATCAACTTCCTCTGTATGTCCTTTAACCATCATGGCAAAAGGCGTTATAGACTCTCTTACGGAATCCTTTGATTTATAATTAGCAGTGGCTCGAGTAATTTCTGAGTGGCAAATGAATTTTAGCAACTCTCACATGGCAAACACCTGTTTGGCAGCAGAGGTTAATTCTACAATGTACAGTGGGCAGTTGGAAATACAGAGCGGATTTTGTCAAAATTATTTGGTACACAAGTCTTCAAGTCACCTTATTTTTTTCACTTATCTTTTTAATGTTCAGAAAGAGCCATTTCAAATGAGCAATTTTTTATTTTAAAAAATATGTAATGTTTGACTGTGTTTTGCAGAAAATGCGGTGGAATAAATTACCAATTCAGTGATAATGGAATCTGACTTCTGTAGTTAAATGGTTGATTTGTTGATTTGAGAAAAATCATTTATTTTCCAGAAGGGCTTCTCGAAACGTAGTTCTTTGATTTTTTATTCTGCTAGAGACGTTGTAGCAGCGACAGCAAAACACAGCATCTTGTTACATGTAGTTATTTTATCTATCACATTTATATATAACCCATTCCCATCATGTTTCGGAGCATCTTTAAAAAATACCCCTAAAAACAATAATTATCTAGGAGCGCATACAGTGATGTTTATTTATGGAGGAAAATGATCGAAAGCTACATCATTAAAATAAATATTTAATTCTGTTTCTGAAATGTTTAAAACTTCACCAGGTTAGGACAAATTCTTCATGGATGTTCAATATTTAGATCTCAGATGTAACAGCCAAAATACCTTTTGATATCAGTGAATCCGTTTTCAAGGTCTAAATATTTTCATTTAGATACTACTGACATATAGAAGACAAATTTGGTAGAATTGCAACCTATCTTAATGTAAACATAGAACTAAATTACTTTCCTTAGCTTACATGTGTTAAATTTCAGCTTCCATAATTCTTAGCAAGGTCTAAAGGGGATGTAGAATTGAGATATCTTGAAGGCAAGTAATCTGAAAATGTTAGAAAGTTCTGGGAATTTCCTTGATTAATAATGTCTTATTTTGTGACTTTTATATTGCAATGTTACAAACACACACCGCACAAATATTGCTGGATTATAATCCGTGTTATATAATACATGGATAATAATCCTGAGAAAGGAAAGGAATTAATAAAGAATAATGAAAGGATGGTGATTTTTATTAAATCTGTGTTTAGATGTGTGTGCATTTTTATACTGATTAACGTGACAGTAAAAATTTGGGTTTTTTTTAATCTGTAAGAAATTGTGTTAAATTTTCTAATAAATTCTTTGCTTAGCAGTCAGAATCTTCTGTAAACTTTAATGGCACACCATGAAACATGGACTGTGGAACAAAGCAGAAAATCAGGGTTATTTGATACGGCATTAGTAAGTCTTTTTTAAATGAAAAAGTTGAGAATCTAGATAACTTCATTTTTTTCTTTCCCGAAAAGGGTCCTGAAGGGTTTCTGATAAATTTCACTCCAACCCATTTTTTAGTGAGAACTGAAAGTGTGTTTAAAAAAAGAACAGCCCACCCTTACTAACTCAATTTTCTTTTACTTTTGTAATGACCATTTTTATTATAACACGTTTTCTCAGAAGTACAACTAGAATAGAATAGAATTCTTTATTGGCCAAGTGTGATCGGGCACACAAGGAATTTGTCTTTGGTGCATAAACTCTCAGTGTACATAAAAAGAAAAGATACATTTGTCAAGAATCATAAGATACAACACTTAGTGATAGTTATAGGTTACTAATAAGCAATCAAATTATACTAGGAAACAAAACAATATAAAAGGTAAAGATATAAGCAACATGGTTATAGTCATAAGTGGGAAGAGTTAGGTACTAGGAAGAGAAGAATAATAGTAATACAGTCTTAGATAATTTGACACTATTGTGGGAATTAGTTGTTTAGCAGAGTGATGGCATTTGGGAGGAAACTCTCCTTGTGTCTAGTTCTGGTGTGCAGTGCTCTATAACATCGTTCTGAGGGTAGGAGTTGAAACAGTTTATATCCAGGATGTGAGGGGTGTGTAAATATTTTCACAGCCCTCTTTTTGACTCTTGCAGTATACAGATCCTCAATGGAAGGCAGGCTGGTAGCCATTGTTTTTTCTGCAGTTCTAATTATCCTCTGAAGTCTGTGTTTGTCTTGTTTGGTTGCAGAGCCAAACCAGACAGTTATGGAGATGCAGATGACAGATTCAATAATTCCTCTTTAGAACAGAATCAGCAGCTCTTTGGGGAGTTTGAACTTTCTGAGTTGGCGCAGAAAGAACTTTCTTTGTTGTGCTTTTTTGATGTTAAGGGTCCTTTTTAAGTCTTGAGATATGATAGAACCTAGAAACGTGAAGGTCTCTACTGTTGATACTGTGTTGTCTAGTATTGTGAGAGATGGAAGGGCTTCTCCTAAAGTCTACCACCATTTCTACGGTTTTGAGTGTGTTCAGTTCCAGATTGTTCTGGTTGCACCACAAGGCTAGTTGTTCAACCTCCCGTCTGCATGCAGATTCATCGTCGTCTCGAATGAGACCAATCACTGTTGTATCATCTGCAAACTTCAGTATTTTAACAGATGGATCGTTTGAGATGCAGTCATTGGTGTATAGAGAGAAGAGACGTGGAGAGAGCACACAGCCTTGGGGGGGTGGGGAGGGAGCTCCTGTGCTAATTGCGCAGGTATCACCTGCTGCTTCCTATCTGTTAGAAAGCTTTTGATCCATTTACAAGTGTGAACAGGTACAGCTAGCTGATTTAGTTTAGTTAGAAGAATATCTGGAATGATGGTATTGAATGCTGTGCTGAAGTCTACA
>JANHZT010001500.1:188153-212767 GCA_032468215.1 Stegonotus admiraltiensis | reverse complement strand
GGAGAAAATATTATTATTTAAGAGAAAAACTGTACATCATCCCTGTGTTGATTGCAGTGAATTCTTGATCTGCAGAAAAAATAAGCTCATATAGCTTGTTATAGCATTCTGTGTAAGAGTAGACACCCTTTTGTCAATGCTGTTATTGCTCCCCATGGCTCAATGTTGGTCACGTTTATTGCAAACACTACATATGAAAGCCTCAGATCAGAGGATATGGTGATACATGATACTGGATGTATGGTGAACTGTTGTTTGCACACTTGTGCTTCTAAGACATCTTTTCCACAATCTAAAACCAATGTTTTTAACATTAGATTTGTATGACCTACCCATTATAACAAGTCATGTGGTACACATTCTTGCAATATAGCAAGATTATTTGAGAGAAAGAACATTGTTGGGATGACAACTAATGCACAAATCTTGGTAACCGATACATGTGGATATGAGGCCCAACATTGTTTTCCTTGTACATTCAGAGCCAAACCTTTTTGGAAATAATTTGAGGCAATGGAAAAATATGTTATTTCTTCCTGTGTACCCCTAAAACACTCAAGAAACTTCTATTTAAATTAGAGATGTTTGGAGCAAGCTAAATGAACTCCCAACTTGAAATCATGAAATGGTAAACCAGCACAACTTCTCACTGTCATAAATAATACATTATTTTCAAAATACGATTTTTTTCTGTTTTTATTGCTGTTAATTCAAGGAAAAATGCTGCATAAAATCCAATCTGTTCTAGAAATATAAGTGACCTTTCCAGTACATAACATTTCAAATATCAAAGTATATGGTAAACATACAAATAAAGAGGAAGGCAACATACTTCCTATTTACAGTACAGTATTTTAAATCACAAAATAAGTTCCATAAAGTAAACTGGAAGATAATTGAGAATGCAAGTTCAAGGTGCTTTACACCTTTATTGAACTCAGAAGCAGTCATTTTACTTAAATATGGTCCAACATACCCAGCACAAACAATTTTTAACCAAAATAATTTCCTATACTAATTTCTTTTAAATTAAAGCTCTCTTCTACCCCTTTATTCTTTACTTTCAAAATATATTGGTGCTATAAATATAAATGCTATCTATGAATAAATGTAATAAATCAAGTTTCTTCAAGTTTGTTTAGCAATTAGAATGAATCAAATGTTCTGACTGGTATTCATCTGCTGCATATCTAATTTTTTAAAAAAGTAAAATCTACATTTTAATGAATTGTGGTACATGGAGATACACATATACGGCGGTAGTTCAGTGTTGATTTAAACAGTCAAAAGTTTTCTTCCAGATAAACTCAGTGCAATTTAGTAAAAATTGGCTTTGAGAAATAAAATACAGCAGCAATAAAGTTAGCAATATGACACTAACATGATCAATTTTCACACTCATTGGAATTTTTCACATTATATTGTGATCACACAGTGGTAAATTGTCATAAGAAAGTGACATCGCTATTTGGTAGACTTATTCTAGCATACAAATATTCAACAGATTTTTAGAATACATACAAGGTTTTTGTCCAAAATGCTATACCATTTACATTCTAAACACAACACTGTAGTAACTTCAGGGGAGTAATGTTAAAAGCATTTAACACCCCATTTGTGTGTCTTTTATACTGACAAGGTTGAAAGATTAATAAAGATACTTGCTGCCAATATCCATTACAAATGCAGACATAAGCTAAGGCATTCGTTTTAATTTTTTATTCTGAACCTAACAGGTTTTAAAAAGAACTGAAAACCAATGTGAAATTGTTCAATGTATTTCTATTTCAGAAACTTTAAAGATCGTATCATTTTAAATGTTCCTCATCCAATTTTAGCATACAGGCAAATTAAAGAACCGTATATATATTGTAAATGGTCATCTCTCTCAAGGAGAGTAAGTAATACTCCCATCAATTCACAAATGTAGGATTTACTAGAATTAATGAGCTGATTATCTACCCAGTCCCATGGAGACAGGTACACTCAGCAAGGATAGGAGAGAAGACTAGCAGCATTAAGACAAGAGAAAGGAAGGGAAACATGACTTGGGAACACAACCCAGTTTCTCCTTTTAACCATATGGCTGTTCACCAGTGTAGTTGGAGATTAAATGACCTTTTAAAAAATGCAGTAAACATCGCATCTCTCAAGTCTTCAGTGCAAAAGTCAATTGAATGAATGATTGGCTGAGATAGCAACATGCTTTATGCAAGTCAGACCAGGAGTAAAATTGCTTTCTTCTTTTCTATTAGAACAGATGTTCACAAGCAATGAAAAAAAATGCAACAAAACATAAACACACACAAAGAATCTCTCAAATCCAAAGAATTTCCCAGATTTCTCAAACTTCATTTTGGTATGTAGGCAATGTTTACTTGGTTTCAGTCAGCAGAATCCAACGTATCATTAGAAGGGGGTGGGGGAGGAGGTGCATATCTCAATCTGTAAGTGCCTAGAATAGGAAAAAGAACTTACTAAGTCACTGCTTACACTTCATAAAGTTATGAGAAAAACTACAAAAACCCAAGGTGAATACTGTCTTCCAAAAAATGCTATACTATTATCCCAAAGAAATTCCACATGTATATAACCTATGTAGAAATCAGTTTATTTTTAAAGGAAAATCTTTCAAAATTTTCCTAAACAAATAAACACATAATGGACACAATCCAACATAATACCAAATCATGGTTTAGCTTTGAGAATAAACCTAGCATATAGTGTTCTCTGGCTTCCATGCTTCTTTTCCCCATCCTCCCATGTAGCTTTAGAGAGGACCTCAAAACTTCCCGTTCTGTTTTAGATTGGTCAATTTCACATGCTACCTAACATTTGGGTTATGGTTAAGATTAATTATGTATCATGAAAGTCAGGCAGTTTCATCAGCTATTATTTGAAAGCTATGCATTCCCACAACTAAAGGTGAAATTAATATCTGTTCATCTGCATCTATGTTCAGGTGCTCCACCGAGCAAAAACTCCTGAACTACTTGCAGCAAACATGATGGTGGGCATAATGTGGTCAGAGATGGAAAGCTATCTTGACTCAGCATGACATCAAATGAACTTATAATAACTTCAAAATCCCTGGATGGACTTAACTGTGCAATGGGGACCGTTCTAGAAACTATATCTTCCAGATATCAGCTTACAAAATTGGTCTTTAGTAGTCAAGTATCAACAGAAACAAAATAATAATAAATATGAAAATGGATATACTTTACAATTACAAATATAAAGAATTAAGGTATAAAATTAATAACATCCCTTGCTTTTAATGGTTTAATTCACACCTATGCATTTAAGTTAATTTTCTTTTTCTGAAAATATCTCTGGTCAGTCACATTTGCAGGGAAGAGAAAACAAAATCTACCTATGCATTAATATAAAAATATGCTCTTTTTAAAAAATAAGCTTATAACGTATAACAAATGTGACTTACTTTTAAAAGCTAGGATGTTTTTGCCTGACTGCTCTGAATGTACCTATGAAATTTTGGCGTCATAATTGTTAGCAACTAGACAAATGCATTAAGTTTTAGTTTGCTTTCCATTACGTTTATCAGTGAATAGGTTAACTGAAATGGTGCTTAGCTATCCATTAATTCCAACACATTATTGTTGAAGCAATGTAATTCTGAACCAATTCCAAATAGTTATTAGGAGCCAAGACATAAAGTATGTAGTGATTTTATATTCCTCCCATTAGATTTTCTGTGCCTAGGGATTACACTGTTTATTTTCAGTGCTAAGGGACATGTGGCAGAGACACAATTTGCCAGTTTTCCCCTCCTTGACAATTTTTCACTTTTTTCCAGGGTACAGTTTATCTTAATGTCTTATGCCTAGTCTAAGGCTTAAAACATCAAAACAACCCATAAAACAGCAGAAAGTGACCTGCAGTTGTGTCTTTGCTGTTGAATTTTCAGCAAAGTGGTTGGAGGCTGCGGGCTGCCCACCTCTGTTAACAGTCAGTCATACATGCATACACAGACATACAAACCATAGATAGCAGAATGAGAATGACTTGGCCAATAACAAAAACTGTGTAGACTCAGAAGCAACTGTGTTGGGTGTTATGATTACCTTGTTGATTGGCTTCCATAGATGACTGCTTACAATCCTGTGCATAGTGCCCAGTAACACCACAATTATAACAGGACACATTCCCATTTATCTTGGGACCTGATCCATTAGAACTGGCAACTACATTTGAAGCTTGATACACAGGATAAAACCCCCGATATCCTGCCATTTGCTGCACACCATAGTTGATTTGGCTCCCCATTACGGGGTCATGCATTGAATATGGGCCCCGAGAGAAGAAATAAGGAATTTGTGTTCCATTGGTTTGATGTCCTTGGCTGAGGTAGCTCCCATTGCAAAAGGGCAGATGGAAGAAAGGTGAAACTCTGTAGACTTGTCCTTGAATTGGATTAGGATAAAAGTAACTGTTAATCTGAAGGTTTCCATTGGAGCCACAGCTACACCTACGACCGCAAGAGCCACAAGGCCCAGACCCCAACTGCTGCGGGGACAACAGTGTCCCATTTGCATTGGTATTCCCAACAGCATTAATATAGGATGTACTGTCGCTCTGGGCAGTGCTGTGTGTTAAAGCTGGGCTTGGACTAGGTGCAGGACCAGGAGTGTGGGTCGGTATTGCAGGAGGAATAGTGGGCTGCACTTGACTAACACAAAGACCTGTTGTTGGAGATGGTGGTGTTGATGCCACAGTATTCAGCACTGTTGTACTTTGATTAGGCAAAACGTTGGTAGCATGAAGAGTTACTGGTACAGTAAAAGGAGCTGGTGGAAGTGCTGTGGAGAGCCCAGTTGCAGGAACCACTACTTTTAGATTTGGAGGCTGAGGGATCACTCCTGTGTTTCCTTCAACATGAGGCACCATTTGATTTAAGCCCATCACATGCGATACAGATTTTGAGACTGGATCTGCTGTCGGAACAGGAGTTCCTGTAAAATTACCTGGGCTGTGGACTGGAATAAAGGCAGTGTTTGGTGATCCAATATTTAAGCTTCCAGTTTGTTGCTGGGGTCCATTAACACCACAATTTTCAGATGATGCCTGTGGGGAAGATATTTTCATTCTGTGTATCGCTAACTGCAATGCAGGGCTACCAGACTGGACTGTAGATGGGAAAAATGTGGCCGGCAAAGGGGAAGACATAAGTTCGATGTGTTTCTCAGATTCAACCGAAGATCCCAATCCAACAGGAGCAGAATTAGCAACTACCATTCCCAAAGTTTTCCCATCAGCAGATATAGGTGGTGGCACTACTGTTTCAGGCTTCTGTGCACTATTGAGCACAACACAGTGCAGGGCAGGCATAAATGAAATGTGTTGAAACTGTGAACTCAAAGGATCCTCCACATTATTTTTATTGTTTGATGTCACTGAAATTTGTGTCGGTGCCTTATTGAGGTCCGTAGCACCATATTCAGTAAACCTCAGCACATTTTGGTTCCCAGAATCTTCAGAATTGCTGTCTGTGTCTGTGAAAAAGGCATTAAACAGGATATTCAGATTTCTAGAAAAACAATGTTCCCTAGACAAAAACATTACTTTTGAAAGTACAATTTTTATAGTAATTAAAATAAAACATTAGAAGTCAATAATAATTAAAAATACAGAGTTGTAAAAGCCTGCATGACCTAATAGGTGTCATTTACAACTGACCAATTAACCTGGTATTTCAAATTACTATTATTTTTAAAGGAAAACAGTATGCTATAAAAAGCAATTGCAGAGAACAACTATATGAAAATTGTGTATTTGAAACATCTTTAACAGATATATGGAAAAGATATATTTTCAATGCTGAGAAAAGTTTACTAACTGCATTCTAAACAGGCTATTCATCTTACTTGATTTCACTTTGCAGAATGAGAATAGTTTAACATGAGGTAGTTTAATAACAACCAGATGCAAAATGTTTCAGATTTAGATATTTTTAAATTCAAAATGCTCCCATTCTGAGTTTAAAACAAGTCTTTGAATCAACTGGTTTGCATTCATAATGGGCTGTTTCAATTTGCTTAAAAACATTTTAAGCTTGAAACTGCTTTTTTCCAATTTTTTCTGTAAACTTAAAATGGAGTACTTCAGTTCTGAAACATTTTCCATATTCCTAGCTTTTAGCTTAATATGACGTAGAATCCCACCAATTTAGTTGCTAAAACAATTAATTACAAAAAATATGGCTTAATTCACGGACAAAACCAGCTTTTGTGTAATAAGCATGGTTTTGCAAATTAGGAAATCATATTTCATCTGTAACAACTGTTAAAAATGGTTAGGCTGTGTCACACTAAAAGCTCATCTGTTCTCATTACAGCAAAGCTCATGCTTCTCAGTAGACCAGGGGTGTCAAACTGGCAGCCCACAGGCCGGATCCCTCATGTGCAGGCCACACCCAGCCCAGCACCACAAAGGGAAAAAATGTCACGAAATGTCATGTGACGGCAACATGACGCCACGAATTTGACACCCATACAGTAGACTATAAGCAGGATTTGATTACATCATCCTCATTTCCACTCACATCCCATAGCTGGTGCTGAAAGCCATTCTGATGCTGTTACTATAAGGAATAGTTATCTTGATTAGTAGCCTTATCTACCTGTAATTTATTAACTTCCTAGTGGGAAAGCTGCAAATTAGTTATGAATTTAAAAAAATAAGCATATTTTGGAAAAATAATTAAAAATGATTACACACTTTTAGAAAAATAAAGCAGATCTTTAACAAAGCTAAAAGCCTACTTTTCATAAAGATTACGATTCTAGCATAAATTTAAGTTTACCTTTCCCCTTTTCTTTTTTCAACAATATTAAGGGAAGAAATAGATTGACTTAAGAAGCAGATGTAAAAGATGCAGCTATACAGAACAGCAACTGCATGCTCTGTGAGCAAAAAGTTTTGATGACACCATGAACATGGTTCCACAGATAAAAGTCAAGATTAAATTTGGGCATTTTGCAAGATTTGTTACAATTTATAAGAACTTCTCTAAATATGTTGTTTTATCAAAACTATTATTCTACAATGACAAGGGAGAGGGAAGGACAATTCACATGTAATTCTCATCCTATGTATAGAATACAGTTTCTTGCATTCTCATCTATAACTTACTGTATATAACTGTATGCTGTAAACTTTCATCAATGAAATTGTTACAGTCTATTCCTGATGACTGTTACTTGGGGACACAAAACCAAATTAAAGAAGCAGCATACTAAAGTGATTCTATATGTTCTTATTTTAAATACAAAAATACAACCTCTGTCTTTTTCTTCTTCACTTTCAAAACTTTCCCTTCCATCATGCCGTGGACTAGAAGGAGAACTGTAACTCTCTGAAGAGGTTTCTCCACATGTGTCATTTCCAATTGTAATGTCTAAATTTGAATCTAGAAAAGATGTCATAACAGCAAGATTACTGCTAAACACCACTAAGTAATATGCAAATTAGCTTGGGGTTTTCTGCATTTTTACTTGCTACCCAAGCACCAACTCTGTATATTGCAGCCAATAAACAAAAAATATAATCTAATATCAAAGGGTAAAAACCATTGGACTGCACAAAATTATTGTCACAATATATATAATACATGGGCGAGATTCTAAGACCTATTTTTTTTACTAAAGAAACCTAGATGTACTGAGTAGATTTTTTTTAGTTTTCTCACCCCAGACAACCAAAATTCAACATACAAAAAGGCTTTTGTAATTCCCATAATTGAAAAGCAATCTTAAGTAACATATATGCCTTTTATTCAGGAAAAAAAAATCAATGCTGGTATTATGCAGTCTTTAATTAGGTCTTGAATATAAATTCTGAACTCCATAATATATTCTGATTCTGGTAAGAGTTCAGATTCCTGCTTTTTAACTTATGATTTGTATGTATCCACAGAGATTGCACATTCTAATCCAGGAGCAGACACTTTTTGCTCCCACTGAAAAGGAAAGTCTGCATATGACTTTATTTTAAAAAAAGATAAAAACTTCATATACAATTCCTTTCCGGTTATGATGCAAGGCTTTCTTCAAGTACATAAAATAGTTGCAGCAGGAAAGAATGACAAGTTGCATGACTGTGCAAATGACCAGGAGAAAAGCATGTACTACAGGTAAGCAAACCTTTTCAGTCTTGCCTCTATTGGCTAGCCAAAATATTTCCAATGACAATTCTGCAAAATGCTACATTATTTCTTGAAAATCCATCAAATGTGTACTGTGGGAAGCATGGTCTGACAGTTTTCCCCCCAGATGCATTTATGTTCTAACAGACAATGGAAACAACCATTACTCAATTATAGGCATACCTATGGCAGCCATATTTAAGATATTTTGGCTCAAGGAAAGCATATGAGAATACATTTTGAAGAGAAGTTTTGAGACTAACAAGCAAGAAAGAAATCCTGTAAAAAAACAAACAAACCCAGTCAACTTTCTTATTTCACAAGAAAAGGAACTGACTGAGAGAATTATATAGCAGTATATTTTTGGTTCTCAAGATTCTTGTAAGGGCTTGATACAGTTTATTATTTCAGGCGCTAATGTTTATGAATTTAGAATAATAATTTGAATCTCTATTTATTATTTTGAAAACAGGTGGTTTGGCTAGAAACTGGAGGATAAGCTGGATAGTAAATTGAGCTTCTTGATGGTAATGAAAATGCTAGATGTTATTAAAGCCCTATTCCAGAACAAAGGCTCACACAGACCAGTATGTATCCCAGTGTTTACTTTTTCTTGCTCATATTCACTGAAGTAAAGGTTATGACCACACAAAATTAGCAATTTATTACCATCTTGACACTAATGGCACTTTTCGAGCAACTTCTGTTCCTATTATGGCATGGGTACACAACCATTGAAATCACTGATTAAAAAAAGACAGGATTGCTGTCTTAGAAAAATAGAAGAAAAGGAAAAGTCCTCCAGTGAATAAGCTAGAGCTCAAGAATTCAATAGGAAATGTTCTCTTCCAAGTCCTCCAAGTCACCACTATCATAGCAGTCCGAAAGAATATGGGCATTTGGCTTGCTTTTCAAAGCAAGCTCATGCATAGAGATATGATGGGTGACTTTAGCTAGTCATACTCTCTCAGCCCAACCATTTCTCAAGGTTATTGTTGTGGGGAAAATAAGAAGAGGAAGAAGCATTGTAGTAGGTATGCTTGCCCCCTTGAATTATTTATAAAAATAATACAGGCAGAATAGAAATAAACAAAAAACAAAGAAAAGAAAAGAAAAAACATTCCTGCTATAATAAAGGATTGTGGGCAGCAGTTCACTGATATGCCAAGTAGACTGCATGAACATGCAGAATCCATATGGAGAACTGAACAAAGGTGACTCATAATGTAAGAGAATCTACATGAATTAAACTACACTCTGACTAACAGCATCTCTCTATGTCTTGCTATCTCTCCTTACTATTCCACAAGTAATAGTATTATGCTGCATATTTGCTAAGAGTATTGCCCACTATATAAATCAAAGAAGAATATTAAAATAATCTCTAATGTATTTGAAGAGTGTTTTGTACCTTTTGCGGTTCCTGGATGTAGGTGATGAGCATCTGCAACTCTTACATAGTTGGCTCTCATGGTTAGTCTAGAATCAGTCCTCTTTATTTTATCTCTGTGCAGGGATAAAAACAATAAAAAGGATAAGTATAAAATTATCTTCATGGAACCATGAATTCTAAACATCTACTATCATCAAATTGTGAAGGTCTAAAATGGCATGATATCCAGGTTGTGTTTAGAACTTGTCTCTCCAATACTTTTTTAACAATGGCAAACCTGCTGAGAAATTCCAAAATATGAATCAATTGTAATAATAAGAGTTTTCAAAGAGTTCAGTGACAGTTAATTCTACAATAGCCAATCCTTCAAAGCCCCAAACAAACTCAATGAAATTCTTTAGGCAATTTCTCATCAAACAGCAAATCCATCAAACTGCAAAACCTAAGTTGTTCAGAATTATGAAAAATAACATAAGGCCATTTAGTTATTTCTGAAATGGGACATCACTTTGTCCACAGGGAATATTAAAAATTAAAAAATACTAACTCTTAAAACTTCTATTAACTAATTACAGTAGCAAACCCCTCCTTGTGTTTATTCAGAAATCTACTATATCCTATTATGTACAACTTTAATTTTAAGTTACATTTATCAATTTTTTCTTATTATGCATTCATCTGTCTAATATTGCTAGCAATCAAGATCAACCAAATTTGTCTGAATTATAAATATTCACTTTTTAGTAACAGATAGTAATATAATTGATTCCAGGGATACTGGGTATATTTGAGGAAAACATTTAAACAATACTCAGTTTCTTTTAAAAATGAAATTAACACCTACTTTTCTGGTTGCTGTTTTCCTTTCTTTTTGTTTAATACAGGTAAATTCCTTTTCTCTCCTGCATGCTAGATGAAATAAAAACAGATCAGAAGTTTTCCATCGGTGTACAATTTCACTTAAAAATGTAGTATTAGTTGCATTTGTTGCCTTCATATGTAACAGTTGCCAATTAGCACTTACTTTAGAGGCAGCTATAAGCCTTCCAAGAACTTAGCATTGTCATATATGCACAGCAAACCTCCCTACTTTGTATTATATGAATGAAAAAGATTTTATCCTCTGGTATCAGTGCTAAAGAATTTAGATACAATCTGAAACAATGACATATAATATCTTTATGTGTCTCTTTAAGATACATAATATCATCTCTCCTCTTTCAATCTTTGAAAGTTACCCTTCTATTTTTGTGTAACAAAAGTTGGGTGTCATTTTTCAGGCTGAGGTTTGTAACATGTTTGTAACATGTTTGTATATGTCTCATATACCATATGAAATAAGCAGTTCAGCCATAAAGTGTATGTGTGTAAGAAGAACGGAAGAGTGATTATGTTTTATCTAACATGTTTAACCTGCTTACAATTTTGAAATTATAAATTTAATCACATCAGAAAGATAAACCATATGGCACTGTCTGACAGTAAATAGTTATAAAAACTTCAACAGTAATCAGTGCTTTCATGAAAACAACAATTCCCATCATATGCTTCTACGTGAATTATCACCAGGCCATATGCTTAATACTGCCCAGGTGTACTAAGACACTTATTTATATTAATTGGACATATATTTTCAGAGTACAATTGTTTACAATTCAACCTCTTTGGATATTCATGAATTCAATGTTTATATATAGTAAACATATTAGTTAAATTGCAGATCTATGCAAGAGAAAGCTACAAAAGGTTTTATAGCTTCAAATAATTACTAGTGAAATGGCAGATTGTAGGAATCATTTAGCTTCTTAGAACACTGGAGGACAGTCATAGCAATCTAATTTCATAGAGAAATAGGCACCATCCAATCCACAAACCACCTATGAGAATTAGTTATGCTGGGGGAGGTCACCCTGTGTCAGATAAGAAATAGCACTGCCCAAGTTAAGAAAACAACAGAAAAAATCCACATATTTAGATGTGTTAACTTGCTATTTTCTAGCAAAAAAGAAGAAGAAACAATTGAAAAGCTTCTACTTTAATTCTAACTTAGTCTACATCTTATGAAATAACTTGCAACCTACCGAATTTAAATAGTGTGGAAAGTTATCTGCATTATCTTCCCACCTTAAAGAGGAGATAACAAATTTGTACTAGAAAAATCTAATATTTAAAATGAAACCAATCAATTCAATGTGTCAGAAATATGCCTCTTTATATGAAGTTTTGCTGTCATTTTCTTGCATAGGTTTTCTAAGATGAAAAAACAGAATACCTGATCAAGTATTGTGCAATGCTCTGGATGCTGCTGTAGAGCCCAGCCTTTTCTTCTCCAGTCTGCTACACCATTATATTCAGCATGTGTTATGTCAAAACCATCCAGTGAAGAACATCTGGAATTAATAGTGCTGTTATAAAATGAATAATAAGAAACAATAATTAAACAGATTGCTGACTTTTCAACCATCCAAACCAGTGGTTCTTATTGGGAATAAATTGGGCATATCCTGGGGCAAAGCATCCAGTTTAGGGCTACTGCTGCCAAGACATTTGTGTTTTAGCTTGTTTTTCCATTTTTTTAAATGGGAGCATTATTTGAGACTAAGAAAGAGGGTAATTGGGTGAAACAGTTTAAGAATTGTAGACCTAAAGTATATTTCCCTCTAGAAAAATGATTGCTGCTTATCTTTTGCCTATAGAGCTTTGGCTGATTAACTTTGGACTTGTGCAGATTATTATTTCAGAATGATCCTCAACTGACCTTTATTATAGTAGACCTACTCTTATCCCATTCATTCACAATAGTTGCTGCACTAACCAATATAGGTAGGCCTGAAATATCAGCATAGGAAATACCTTTCAAAAGAAATCGCCTATATCAGGGAAAGAGAAATATTGTATGTATGCAGATGCCCATTTGAAGAAATATAACTATAGCCATTGTCTATCTTATCAGAGATGCAGAGTCTCTAAAGAGCAGTTCATTTTTTTTTTGTAAAAGTGAGATTTCAAAACTACTTTCAAGAGATAAATTAGGCCTCGATGTACTCAGTCTTGATTCTAATGTACATTTTTAACTTTACGTCCTTTGAAATTTTGTTAGCCAACTTGTTTATCAGAGAATGGTACAATATAAATTATACAATTAATATAAAATCACCAGAGTTTTTCTGTTTGCCTAAAACATGAAAAGTTTGGTTCCTTATGCACTAGTATTATAGCGCATGTACTGGGTGAGAAACAGTTTCTATTCCTCCTTTGGATGATGTCAAATATGGCTGTCATAGCCAGTTGTCTGATTTATTGGCTTTATTGCCCCACATAGTTCCAGAGCATTATTATTTTATTTAACAGAATAATATAGTACTTACAATAAAAGATTCACTGAATATAATTCAAATTACAATGAAATTTATTCTCAGTCTAAATTTATATTCTGCAATTACAGAATACTTGGTACTTGAAGTTCTCCATTTTTTTTAACAGAATAAAACTTTCAGAAAAACTAATGTCCATTCAAAAAATTTAGCTGTATCTGTAACATTCCAGGCTTTTTGATATTAATTATGAAAACCAGAAAGTTCCTGGAATAGAGCATAAGCAGAGAGTGGTATAAAATTTACATTTCTACAGAACAAAATTATTACTTTGATATGAAATGATGGATTTGATTTAATTTCCTCAATTTTAAAGAATGCTACTAGAATTTCTTAGCTTTAATAATATATTATATTGAAAACAAGCTAAGTACAGGTAGTCCTCAATTGACAACAGTTCATTTAGTGACGGCTCAAATTTACAATGGCCCTGAAAAAAGTGACTTGGCCATTTTTCATACTTACGACCACTGCAGCATCCCCATGGTCACATGTTCAAAATTCAGACGCTTGGCAACTGACTCAGATTTATGGCAGCTGCAGTGTCTCAGGGTCACGTGATACAACTTTCTGACAAGCAAAGTCAATGGGGAAGCCAGATTCACTTAACAACTATGTTGCTAATTTGACAATTGCAGTGATTCAGCTAACAACTGTGGCAAAAAAGGCTGTAAGATAGGGCAAAACTCACTAAACAAATGTCTCACTTAGCAACAGAAATTTTGACTCAATTGTGGTTGTAAGTCAAGGACTACCTGTATGTTCTAGCCTGGGCAGCTAGTATTTGTCAACTATCAAGTCTACATTATGAATTAAATTTCAGAACAGGATTCTTCAATTATGCCTGTTTCATCTCTGTACTCTCAAGAAAATTTCAATATATTTATTTATATCCCATCTTTATTTTTATAAATAATTCAAGGTGGCAAACATACATACTAGTTTCCTATTTTTTCCACAACAACAAACCTGTGAGGTGGGTTGGATTGAGAGATAATGACCGGGCCAAGGTCACTCAGCCATCAGATCATTTGTATAATAACAGCTCCTATTTTAACAACTCCCAAACTTATCCAGGTTTAGCAAGTTATGAAAGTAACTTTAAATTCATCTAATGAATCAAATACCAAACACTA
Source organism: Stegonotus admiraltiensis (assembly GCA_032468215.1). Lineage (NCBI taxonomy): Eukaryota > Metazoa > Chordata > Lepidosauria > Squamata > Colubridae > Stegonotus > Stegonotus admiraltiensis. Next base: position 198,697 of record JANHZT010001500.1, on the reverse strand, counting down.
CTTTAAATGAAAACAAAACATTTAACACCTACTTAGCAATAGGACATTTCCCATTATGTTTCTTATGAATCACTGGGTGCTGTATCATATCTAGATAGAAAATAAAGTATTCTGTTATTAGTTAAATATTACATTATACTGGCTTTATTATACAATATCATACAAATTCTTTCAAATAAAATATTACAGAATTATGTTTTTAGTATATTATCATGACCGCAATACCTGAAGTACTATAAAGTAATGCATTTAGTAACTTAGTAATCAACTCAATTGCTAATTAGTATCTTTTACAATTACTTCCTTTATTCTGGTAAATGTAACTTTCTTGTTCATAACATTGCAATATGGTTAAAATGAAGTACTAGACCTATACAAGTCCGATGGCACAGTATAGCCAACATTCATTTCAAAAACTGAGCTATGTAATGTTTTGGTTTTTACTTTCTAAACATGTTTAGACTTGAGTGTCTTCTACTTAAAACATACATATATATTTATCACACTATTCCGCTTTGGTGTAAACAACTCTATGAAAAGAACAGAAAAAAATAGTAGCAAGCAATAGAAATCGAAAGCAGGTGATAAAAGGTGGGGGGAAAAAGAAAATATGAAACTATCTTATACTAGAATCATTTATTACACCTCTCAAAGGAAAAATATATTACTGAGAAACCACAAAATACAACTCAGAAAGAACTTTTCATTCATTTAATCTTGGAACAAACCTTCTTCCTGGCTTGAGGCTTCTGAGCTATCCTCCTTGAAATGTTCTGGCATCTTAGATGTCTTCAGGGAAGACTGGTAGTTATCTGAAGAGTAACAGCCATTAAACAATAAAATATCATTATTTTAAAATTTTAAGTAGAACAATAAACTAGATGTACAAAAATTTGAACATTTGAAGTTAGAACAAGTGAATTCTAACAGCTGCCATCAGCAGAAATCAATGCTTGCTATTAGCAATACTCAATGCAATGCTAACAGGAAGACAGTATTTATAATACTTCTAAACAGCATCTATAGGCACGCAAAATGAAATATATATAGTAGAAGGCTATAATGAAAAAATGTGTACTTTAATGTATTTGTAATTAGTAAGCAATTCTGGAATTTTTCCTAATTAAAAAAAAAGTCTTTATCAAATATCTGCCAACATCATGGGCATGTTCATCTACTTTTCTTGTCTACAGAAGCGGTTTGGCTTTATCTTCTTCTGAATCTTTTTTAACTTTCTAGTCAAGCTTACAGCACTGCTATTTCTTCCTGGTATTCCACTTAAGTATTTATAGGGATGATCCTGCTTATCATTTTGAAATCAGATATATGCTACCACAGAATGTAGCTTTCCTAATAAATTAGCATCCATTAAGAATTGAGGTATTTTTTATATATAAGTAATCCTTGACTTATGATCACAATTGGGACTGGAAAATTTGTCATTAACTGGGGTGGTCATTAAGTGAGGCATTGCACAATTGGACCCCTTTATGTTTTTGCTGTGGTTGTTAAAGCACAACATCACATGAGCATGGTTTGTGACCTTCCCTATTCAATTTGCTTGCTGAAGGTCAGCTGTAAAGGTCACAAATCAGTGATCACATGAATTGTTATAAGTGTAAGCTGATTGCCAAGTGCCTAGACTGCAACCATGTGACCACAGGAACACTGCAATGGTCGTAAGTGTGAGGACATGTGTCACAAATCATGTGTCACTTTCCTTCTGTTGAAGTTGTATTGTAACTTCAAACGGTCATTAAATGAGTGGTCATAAGTCAAAGACTACTTGTAAGCATTATGTTAGTGTTCATTTCATATATTGTCATTTAATAATTCACTTGATTTTCATTCAAGTTGATATACACACAATTTGGATGCCTTCATAGTTTGGAGCTTAAGTCAACAGTGCATCCAATTTAGGAAAAATAATTCACATGATTCAGTAAATTACCTGCATCTTATCTATACAGGTAGTGATCAACTTACAACAGTTCATTTAGTGACTGTTCAAAGTTACGACGACACTGAAAAAAGTGACCTATGACCATTTTTCACACTTACAACTGTTGTAGCATCCCCATGGTCAAGTGAACAAAATTCAGATGCTTGGCAAATGACTCACATTTATGATAGTCACAGTGTCCCGGGATCATGTGATCCCCTTTTGCAATCTTCTGACAAGCAAAGTCATGGGGGTCCGGATAGAGGGTAACTGGCTTCAGCAAGACCGAATGGCTTTTTGGTGCCATGGAGCTTCAAGATCCAGGACTTTTAGTTCTGGATGGGGTTGCACTACCCCAGATAGACTCAGAAGAGCAGGTGGCAGTCGAAGTTACAAGAGCTTTTGCACAAATCTATGTTATGTGCCAGTTTCACCCTTTCCTAGACTGGGAGGCCCTCCACTTAGGCCCTCAAGCCCTAGTCATCTCATGTTTGGACTACTGCAATGTTCTCTACTTGGGGCTACCCTTGAAGAGCATTTGGAAGCTGCAAGTGGTAGAATGTGGTGGTGCGGGAAGTTCTTGGGGCCCCTAGAGGGACCATGTTACACTGTTGTTCCGTGAGCTGCACCAGTTGCCAGTTTGCTTCTGTATTCAATTCAAGCTGTTGGTTATCACCTTTAAAGCACTGCATGGCATGGATCTAGGCTACCTGAGGAACTGTCTCACCCCAGGTGGCATAGTGGTGAAGACGCATGTCTTCTATTCAGAAGGTTGAGGGTTCAATCCTAGGTAGCTGCAGATGTTTCTCTGCTGCGGTGCAAGGAAAAGTATCTGTTGCAAACTCTGTGTGGCATCAGGAAGAGCATCCAGCCAGTAAATACTCAGCTCCATCCAGTCACCCTGACTCTACCCCGAATTAAGGGATTACAGGGTCATAAAAAAGGAAGGCTTTTTCTTTCCCCAATGGGATTGGCTCACCCCACCCATTCCAGCAGAAGGGGCATGCTGGAGGCCCCATTGGTCAAGAAATCTTGGCCGATGAGGCCCAGGAGAAAAGACTTTTCTGTCATGGTGCCTGCCCTTTGGAACATCTTGCTCCCTGAAGAAAGATCCGCTCCCATCCTTCTGACCTTCTGTAAGGCTTGAAGGCCTGACTCTGCCAGTTGGCTTAGGGCCCCAACAGGTGTATCAGGAGTTCACCTCCCCTGCTCACTTCCTCCCCATCTTTTTAATTGTAATTTTACTGTTATTAGAAATATTTCTTGTTCATGGTTTTATTGGCTTTTAACGTTGTAAGCCACCCAGAATCGCCTAGAGGCAAGATCAGTGGTAAATGAATGCATGAATGAATGAATGGAAGAATATAAATAAATAAGGTTGTATATGCAAATAGGAGGTAGTTTGTTCAATCATTCTCTTTCACTCCTCTTCATTGCATATCTCTGTGTCATTTCAGGTAACACAATCTCCTTCTCTGCTATAACCCAACATTTGTCTTTGTTTCTTATGCATACATATGTATAATCTAAATGCTGCATTCAACAGAAATGTGATGCTAGTAAGATGCTTTGAGTCCAGAGGGTTGCAGAAGGTGAAAAAGATTGGTTGCATGAACCAAGTTACAATACATACAATTAAAAGATGCCACCCATTAACAACTATCCTTAAAGTAAATATACCAAGAACACCTAATAAAAATGAACTGATCAAGAACTTGAGATAACATTCAAATTCTATAATTTTAACTGGCATAAAGATCAAATATGCTTCTAAATAGGAAACTTGTGTACAAATTTATAACAGAATACAAAAAACAGAGTTTCTTACTATGAGAATGTAAATCTTCTGAAGACAGAGTCTGAAAGAAGTTGTTTACTCTCTGATTCCGGAGAAAAGCTGGGGAAGTATTTGCAAAAAGTTGCCTAAAACGTATTAGAAAAATCAAATGTACAAAGGAATATATTTAAGACTAATATTTAACATAGAGAAATGCCACTGTGCATCAAACCTCTCCATTGCAAATAAACAGATTTACATAAACAGGAAGGAAATAAAGGAAAGGAAATTTTATTATGGGCAAAGTCATGGATGTTTAAAAGTTTGTGAATCTTTTTGAATTTTCTACATAAATACGACCTAAAACATTATCTGTTCTCCACATAAGTCCTAGAACTCAAACAAATTCAATAAACAAGTCAAAATATATTTATTTATTTATTGAGAAAAATAATCAAAACGTATTTGTGTATGGTAAAAGTATGTGAACCTTTACTTTCAGAAAGTGGTATTTCCCCCTTCCCCTTGGGTCAGCGAAAACTGCAACTGAATGTTTCCAATAACAGTTTATCAGTCCTGCATGTTGGCTTGAAATAATTTTAACCTATTCCTCCTTACAAAACAGCTTCAACTCGGGGAAGCTGGTGGGCTCCTTGCATGTTCTGCCCATTTCAGGACCATCCACAACATTTCTATAATATAGATTAAGGTCAGGACTTAATTTGGCTATTTCAAAACATTAACTTTCTTCTGCTTTAACCATTTTTTGGTTGTACAAATTGTGTGTTTTGGGCTCTAGTCTTGCTGCATGATCAGCTTTTTCTTGAGCTTCAATCCACAGGCAGATACTCTGACATCATCCCATAGAATTTGCTGGTACAATCAGAATCCATAGTTCCATCAATGATGGCAAGCTGTCCTGATCCAAGGGCAGCAAAGCGGGCCCAATTTAGGATTTTGTTACAGTGTTTCACACTAAGGTTCTCATGCTGGAAGGCAGAATTTGCCTTTTATCAAACACTGCACTTTTCATTCAAGCCAATAAGTTCTATTTTAGTATCATTCTCCACAGAACATTCTTGCAACAGTCTTCTGGCTTCTCCACATGTTTTTTCATCAACTGTAGATGGGCAGCAATGTTCTTTTTGGAGAATATTGGCTTTATTCGTCCAACCCTGCCACGCAAATAATTGTTGTCCAGCATTCTCCTGATGGCATGCCCATGAACGCTGACATTTATCAGTGCAAGAGAGGTCCTTAGTTCCTTAAACCCTACCCTGGGGTCCTCTGAAATCTCCCAGAGGATTGCAATCCCTTACTCGTGGTTTGAGCTTTGTTACTGCTGGAGAGAGTGACAATGTTGTTGAATTGCCTCCATTTAGACATAATCAGCATGCAGTGAACAGATGGGAGTCCAAATTCTTTGGAAATAGTTCTGTAGTCTTTTCCAGTCTAGTAAGCATTAACTGTTTCTGAGAGGTCCTCACAGCTGTTTTATTCAAGCAATGACAGACTGATAGGCCTGTATCACGAAGATCTGATTTTAATGGCAAATACCCAGAATTCTGTTCTTTAAATAAGACAGGACTTTCTAGTCACCCCGATTATCATTCCATTGTTTGAAACACCTGGCTCTAATTTCCCATTCAAATGCATTGATAATCTCAGAGGTTTTGCCATAAACAAGTATGTCTTTTGGATCATTTTCCTCAATAAACAATTGTACAAGTATAATGCTTTTGACTCATGTGTTTAACTGATTCCCTTTATGTAGTTTTAGGACTTTTGTGGAAAACATACGTTTTAAATCATATTTTTTGCAGAAATACAAAAAATCAAAAGGGTTCACAAAATTTTAAGTACATCTGTAAAATAAAATGTTACAGAAACCATGTGAACAAACCTTATAGTATGAGCCAAAAGACATAGCAGCTATCTAGATGTTAAAAGACTTAAGACATTTAGACTCATGCTTTTTTCATAATACCCATGCCTACATATGTATAATTCAAATATTGCATCCAACACACATTCTACACACACAGGGACAGAAATGATACTATATATAAGCATATTATTTTAAAGACAAAACCTCACACAAATGGAAATTTTGCAGATTTTGTACAGAAACTTTTATAAGATGCTTAGGGCCTATAGTTGCAGAATAGGGAGAAGGATTATAGCTTAATGGTACAAAATATGGTCAACATTTAAACATTTGTATATTCAACACAGTTATCAGTATTCAGCTGGATCAGGAATAGATATCTTGATACCCACTGAATGTTAAGTATACAGCAACCCCTGGTAATTAAGACACATTGGTTGGACCTGGCAGAATTGAGAAAAATGTAGATTGCTTTACCCTGAGGTAAATGAACTAAACATGACTATATAAAACACTGATTTCTCAGATCTCTAACTGAACAACATATATAATAAAGGAAGTGATGAATTCAAGATAAATTTACAGTAAAAATAACTATATTCATTGCTCAAAAGTTTTACCTTATCATAGGCTCGAAGTCTGAATGCCTCCTTTCTTCTTGTTTCTGTAATCCCTGATTTAATGCTGCTAAAATAGTCTTGTCAAATGATTCAGAAGAAAGATCCTTTGGAAGCTGATGAAAGGCACATTATTCATTATTGTAGAAAAAGTAACATTTATCATAGGTAAATGGATATATGATTATAACATTTAACTGACCCTATTAGAACTCCTTTCTTCATTCCAGAAATTCACAGATCAAAGCTTTTAATTATTTTTGACTTATTTTTTATTTAAATGGATCAGTATACCTAGTAATATAGCATGTTGAAGGTGAAAAGGCCCTCACCATATGCATAGTATCCAGTTCCAGTAGAATAGTCAACTGAACTTTATTCTCTACAATAGGATATGGAATCTTTATTTAATGAAAGATGAAACCCACCCAGACAGAAATCTTTAGAAACAGGAGATACAATTATAAGTTACAATGAGAGTAAGGAACAAAAGGGCAAAGATGGAGTTTTGCAAGGCAAAGCATATTGACACTCAATCTCCAGATATCCAAATAACAAGGTGAATTATGTTAGGAAGCCAGTATCCAAATGCTTTAAAATGTTATAAAGTAGTGGGGGTGGGTGAGAGAGACTGTGCACTCGTGTGCTAGGGCACATGTCAAATTTATTATCTGCCTTTGGGGCAAAAGCATGTCTTTATCCATCATGCAATGGGCTGTTGACTCCCATAAAACAAGCCCATTCCTGTTCACAACTTTTCTTACTGGAAATGTTCACAAGTGCCAGAGAGATTGTAAACAACACCTTCAAGTCAACACCTTTGATTCACTTTCAAGATGACATCCTCCTTTCTACTAAGTTACTCTTCTAACAAGAATCTTGGGGAGGAGGATATAATTGTGAGGATAAGAGAGATACATTTTATAGGAGGAATCCAATTTCTGGATAATAAACCTGTATCTTGTACCAGGGAAGCTTCTCTAGAAAGACGAAGAACTTTTGCTTGTAGATAATTCAGTCATTAGAAAAATAGATAAATGAATTTGTGACAGGTATGTAAATCACTTGATAATTTACTAGACTGATGCAAATAGAGTGAATGTCATGCACTGCCCAGGTAAGTTGCTAGACTGTAAGTTGAAGACATACCCCATTTTGGTGCTTCTACCACTGAAAAATTGGTCACTTCTGGAAGCCAAATCTAGGCTGCTAGGTAGCAGGTTGAATAACAGGGCTGCCAAACAGCATTCTCAAAAATCCTATTCATTTCACATGCAGGGTCAGCTAGATAGGCAAAGCTTTTGAATTTGTGTGGGTGAACTGCTCAAGTCAGCAATAGGAATTTAGTTTTTTATTAAGCATGGAGAAACACTCTAGGACAAGCTAAATCAAATGCCAAAAACATTTGAACATAATATAGATGTTTCTATGCCACTGCTGTAAGTCTCTGAGCCATGATGAAGAAATTATCATATCTGATTGTAAACAAAAACATAGATATAATAGGTAAACAGAAACTAGGTGGAAAAGAGTAGAATCCAGTCACTCCTGAATCCAACTTAATAAAAATACATACATGGAAAGACATAGGTGGTGATATTGTTCTTTACAATATGAATCTATGAAATATTGAAAAGCTGGATACTTTCACAGAATCACCATAATGGCAACTTGTAGTCAAAAGGTAAATTAAATCTAGGGATGTCTATGGAGATTCTCAGTCATCCAGGTCATGGTTCTCTCAAAGGTGCTTTTTCAAGAGGCAACTGGACTTTCTGTTTTTTTCTTTGAAGGCACTTCATTTCTCATCCAAGAAGCTTCTTAGATGAGTAGCCAAACGTCTTAAAAAACAAACAAACAGAAAGTCCAGTTGCTTCTTGAAAAAGAACCATTGGGATAAATCTAGGGATATATTACTGTCCACCTAATCAAAATGTCAAGAACATTCCTAAGATGGTGCAAGAAAATGAGAAGGAATGCAAAGGAAAAGTTGTAATAATAGGAAACTTCAATTATCTTCACTTAGAGCGTGTATATTCATCTTCAAGACATGACAAAGAAACCATATTTTCAGATACCTTAAATGGCTGTTCCTTGGAATGGACAGTCTGAAAATTAAACTAGACTTAATTCCAAACTGTGACCATCATCTGGTGCAAGATGCAAGTTTTGAAGAACAGGAAACAATAAACGCAATGCTACAACATTCAAAATACATGGAAGTTGAAAAATTGCAGCAAGTATAACAGTTTGCTACAAAAGAGGAAATGTTTTAAAAGACGGACTGGTGAAATAAAAAGATTGAAAGGAAAAGTCAAAGGGACCAGAGAGCCCTTTGGTCTAGTGGTTAAGGCATCAAGCTCGAAACAAGGAGATTGTGAGATCTAATCCCACCTTAACCAGGAGAGCCACCGAGTATCTTTGGGTCAGTCATTCTCTCTGAGCCCAACTCGCCTCAAATGGTTGTTGATGTGCATAAAATATAAAGACGGACTATTAGATATGCTCGTTGCCTCAAGTTGTTCATAAAAAATAATAAAAGTGGGATATCAATTAAACAAATGAAATAAATAATACATCAGGATTTTATCAAAATGCAATAATTGAAGCTCCAGTTAGAGGCTGAAGTGACTTTATAGCAGGGTTCAGGAAACTTTTAACAGTTAAAAAGTCTTAATATGAAGAAATGAAAAGCCTGCCCCAATGAAAAACTGAAAAGGAGTAAAACATACATTCTGATTTGTCAGAAGATGTGTTAAGATGACAGGTTCTCAGAGAGAATCTGAGCAGCATACAACAAATATTAAGGGAATCACTAAGAATTTTGAAATATATATTTGTTGTAAAGTCCTTGATGCCCCCTGAGCTTGGTTGTTCACTTGCAGACATTTCATTACACAACTAGATAACATCATCAGTGCCTGTGAGTGCGGTGCTTGTTCATTTTTATATAGAAGCTTGTCCTGATGGTATCGATAGAGGTGTGATTTTCTTCTTGGTAGATGATTAGGGTATATAGAGTATTTAAAATATATAAATGGAAAACCAATAAAAGAAGTGGTTGTGCCGTTAGATGACAGAGTAAAAGGAATACTCAAAGACAGTATGAAGCCTGCAGGGAAAGTGAATGAATTATTTCTATCCATCTTTAGTATGAAAGAAATTGGATAGATACCTAAGCTTATATTGACTTTTAGAAGCAAAGAGACTGGAAGAACAAAAGTAAACTATGGCAATATAGTTACCTGAATTCTAAGTCATCTTGAGAGAATACAAATAACAAACCATCAGATCCTGATAGAATCCATCCAAGAATTAAATAACTCGAAAAGTGCTAACTTCCTAATAAAAATTAATTACTTGGCCCTCAAACTGGGCTCAAGCAGCAAAAGGATTGGAATGTAGTCAATTCAAAGGGATTCAAAGAGGATCTGGGAAAATTATAGGGCCAGTAATCTTAGTATCTATTCCTGGGAGATTAATACATATGGTAACCTAATTAAAATACACACAAATACGAACATATAAAACAAGAATTAAGGTAAATCAACATCATGAATTCTGATCAAGTAAATCCTGCCTCACTAGCCTTATACTGTAGACTTGAGAGCACTAAGAGGCATGTGGAACTGTTAATAATGTATCTTAAAAAAACACATCTTGGACAAAATTGTTCTTCAAAGATGCTCAATTAAATTAGCAGCATGGAACAAGAGAACTCAAATATATTATAGATCACTAACTTTTTTCAAAGTGAAAAATAAAGAGAAGTTAAATAGTTTTCTTAATGGAGGGAAATAAAAAGTAGTTATCTTTAGGAATCTGTGCTGGGACCAGTGCTTTTTAACTTGTTCATAAACCATCTTGAAGTATAGATAAACATGAGCTGGCAAATTTAGGAATGATAGGAAAAACTGAATGGAATATTAAGCACTTAACTAATCTATGGAGTTTATTCCCACAGTAAATGTGTCAGTCCTGGAAGCCATCTTTTTCTTTGGATCTTCATGGCTGCGACACTTAGTGCTGTGGGAAATTGGAGCGGGGGGGGGATTGCATAGAGTTGCAGGGATATCTAGCCATAATAACATTCTTTCTCTGAGAGTCAAGGACATCCAGCCTGCACCTGGAGTGGAGTGGAGTGACTGGGAGTGGCATCCCTAGTTGGGATGGTGCATTGATTGGACCATGTGATGGACATGTGGATGCAAGAAGAAAGGTCTTTGACTTTCTTTTGGGTGGAGAAAACCTGGAAACTTTCAGATTCGGGTTTTCCCAGATGTGCCAATATGACATCTCTAATAAAATGGAACTTTGAGG
>JANHZT010001500.1:157514-172060 GCA_032468215.1 Stegonotus admiraltiensis | reverse complement strand
GGGCACTTGGGGGGGCTCTACCTCCGCCTGTCTGCTCTCCTCTCTTCCCTTTGCCCGGGGAGAGAGTTTCCAAGCCTGCAGACAGCTGTTTTTCGGCTGTACTGGGGCTTTTACGGTGCCGGGGAACGGGTGCCCATAAAAGAGCGTCTGCGAAGTTTGCGGAGCCAACCGGAAGTCCTACATTAAGGATTTTTGATACAGATGTGTGATACATGATATATTCCCCAAAATGTTCTATTAATTTTTCTTTTTCACTCATTATTGTTCATATGTTCTCGTGAATTGTGTGCAGAATACATATTTAGTGGTTCTTCATTTGCTTTCATTTAATTGTAAGAATAGTTGGCTCGCAATAACTTATTAGGAATTTGATTGCCAACGTACTGCAGTAAATAAACATACATTTTTGTTTTGCAGCCTACACTCCATTTAACAATAAAAAAATGGAATATGACATTTAACTTCTGCCACAAAAGCAATACTATAGCTGGCCCATAACACATTCTTGCATTATAAACATGAGCAATAAAGCACATGTGGCCTTTCAAACACCTACTTCTTCAGTAGTTATTGCACTAAGCATTTGTGTCTGGCACACAACAGAGATATAACACATACTGCTGTGGAACAAACAATAGGGTTCAGTGTCCTAGAAATTCAAGGTATTTCAGCTTGTAGCCTCCCTAATGTGAGCTCAGGACTACATACATTTTTGAAAGGCAAGTGTGTGATGGGAGAGTAAGGGTGAGAAGGATGTGAGGCCTGGTCGGGTGGGAAGAGGCCTAACTCCTGTGGAGACATGGGGGAGGAAGCAGACCCAAGGTTTGCAGAGTCCCCGAGGGGTGGGAAGCAGAGCACGGGGTGACAGGTTGTGGGAGATATGGGCCAGGTAGTTCTGAACCTTCATTAGGCCTACCATGGCCTCCCCCAGCCAAGGCACCCTGTGCTTAATGACCACACTGAGGAGAACAGAGGTGGGGGTTATTAAGGTGATCAAGTGGTCACCTCACTTAACATAAACCCTGACTAGGTGGCTCAGTGGCTAAGACACTGAGATTATTGATCAGAAAGATCGTCAGTTTGGCGTTTCGAATCCCTAGTACAGGTCTCCTGTGTGAGCAGGGGATTGGACTAGATGACCTCCAAGGTCCCTTCCAATTCTGTTACTGTTATCCTCACTTTGTCATAGATTCTTTTAAGTATACCCAAGTCAGTGGGCTCTAAAACACAAGAGAGCCAACACAACAACACAGGTTCCACACAACCATCCACAATCTAGTACTCACTGTTCATCACCACTTAACCTTTCCCCACCACCATACTTCCTACTACTGATCTTCCAACTTCTCTTTATGAGTCCAACTACTGGAGAAGTTTTAACTGCTTCAGGTTGCTTTATTTCCACACAAGAATACACACCTCCTTCCCTACCCCCAGTGCTCTCAGTTGTCTCTCAACACAGCTTTTATAGCCAAGGTTTCTACGCTGCTTGGGAGTGGGCTTAATGAGGCAAGGCAACAGCTGCCCAGGTGTTGGCCATTTTCTAGGCAGCCTGCCCTCTCACAACCATCATGGCTTGCAAGCCTAATGGTCAGGCTCCAATATGGTCATGAGTCAAGGATTACATGTAATTCTTCAGGCCTTCCCCCTACCAAGCCTGCTTTGCTGCCAAATCAAGATTTACACAAATGCGTTCAAAATGTTTTAAGAACATACTCTTAATAATGAAAATAGTCCTACATATCAACTTAATTTATTTAGTGCACCAAAATGCACCTCATCTTTGTATCATTCATATGAATCTGATCTCATATTTAGTGCAACGTTAAATTCTGTGATATCTTTTTCTTTCTGAGTGCCACTGAACAACTTTATCCTGATTTTTAATACTCAAGTTCAAATGAATATTTTAGGTCAATTATGAAGCTAATTTCTTCTAGGATACATTTCTTGAAAATTATTCCGAATTTTCCACATTATCACTTCAATATTATAATGCCAGTGTGATCTCAGATTTCCTACTGTTTCTATCTTGTGAATGTGATTCATAGAAATCTCCTGTGGCAACAATAAATAGAGTCTGCTACTGTCTATTTTTCTCCAGTGAAGTGTCTGCACAACACATCTATTTGTAAAAGATGAGTCCACAAAAGAGTGTATGTTTGACAAAGGTGTGAATAAAACATGCATTGTATCAAGGAAGACTCTTGAGAATTCTTTGGACTGCACTGCAAAAATCAAATCAGTCAATCCTAAAGCAAATCGACACCGGTTGAAGCTGAAGCTCAAATACCTTGGCCACAGAATGAGAAGAGAGGATTCATTGGAAAAGACCCTGATGTTGGGAAAGATGGAAGGCAAAAGGAAAAGAGGATGGCAGAGGATGAGATAGCTAGTATCATTGACACAATGAACATGAATTTGGGCAAACTCCAGGAAACTGGAGATGAGGCCTGGTATGCTATGGTCCATAGGTCACGAAGTGTCAGACACAAATTAAGCAACTGAACAACATCAGGGAATTTTCTTTTAAAATTGCATTGAGGAAATTAAACGTTCCCTAGAGATTTCACTAAAAATAGACATTTGGAAAACCCCATGTTAAAACCCACATATGTAACTAATATTGGTAAAAAAAATTCATTATGATACAGAAAATAGCAGACAACAAATAGAGATTAAGACTGAAAAGAAAATCCATTTAAAAAAACCCCACTCTGATGGATCATAACAGTGTCTCAAAGATTAACATAGAACACACACAGATCCCAAAATCAGGTAATAGGAAGACACTGAAGAGCTGCCGATTTTTGGAATAGCTATTTCTAAGCTAGGTAGCCCATCTGACCTAATATAACAGCACATTCCAATGTTTCTCTTGATTATTATAAATATGATTTACAGGTAGACCTTGACTTGCAATTATTTGTTTACTGACTGCTTAAAGTTACAATGGCAGTGAAAAAAATGACTTAATGATCATTTTCATACAACCTTTGAAACATCCCATGGTTACATGATTAAAATTCAGATGCTTGGCAACTGGAATGTATGGCAGTTGCAGTGTCCTGGGGTCATGTGATCACCTTTTGAAACCTGACAAACAAAATCAATGGGGAAGCCAGATTCACTTAACAACTGTGTTACTAACATAACCGCAGTGATTCACTTAACAACCGTGGCAAGAAAGTTTGTAAAATGATGCAAAACTCACTTAACTGTTTTGCTTAGCAAAGGAAATTTTGGGCTCAATTGTGGTCATAAGTCGAAGACTACCTGTATACATTTTGCTTATGTATTACAAAAACACAAACACTGCTTATATGGTATGTGTTCAACTTCAGTGCTTACTGAATTCTGGATACTGTATTCCAATGGGATGGTATATGTATCTTGGGTTTTTTTTTTGTATATACAGTATTTAACATTAGAACCATTATGTTTAACATTTTATTCTGTATCATGGAATAGATTCTTTGATTTGTCCTCACAACACCATATGCTTGTAGTACACAGTAAATGATAGTATCCTCAAATCTATTTTATATCTTTTTCTTTCCTCCAAGACTGAAAAGAAATTACGTACAAAACACAGACCTCACTATGTGTGAATCTGTACCCTTTATTCAAGATTTCATTCATTTCTTTTCATTCCATATTCCTAATAAATGAAGTCTAATTTCCACTCAAAATTAGAGAAGTAGCAGAATGACATTGTGCCATATTTGCATCAGTCTGTTCCGTTACTCTTACATCACTTCCATAGGTGTTAATTCAATAAAAGCAGTCCTCAACTTACATCTATTTGTATAATGACCATTTGAAGTTACGCCACTGCTGAAAAAAATGATTTACAATTGATCCTCACATGACAAAGTCCCAGTGGTCATGTGAGCAAAATTTGAGTGCTTTCCAACCAGCATGTATTCATAATAGTTGCAGCGTCCCAGGGTCACATGATCATCATTTGCAATCCGCCCAGCCTGCTTCCAACAAGCAAAGTCTACAGAGGAAGTCAGACTTGTTTAACGGCCATGGTGATTCTCTTAACAACGGCAACAAAAGGTTCATAAAGTTGAATGTGACTCAACTTTAATAACCATCTTCCTTAGCAACAGAAGTTCTGGGCCGAATTGTGGTCAAGGGATGCTTGTAGATGAAAAAGATGAAAAGTTGCAAATAAAGCTGGGGGAAAGCTGAACTTTTGACTCTTTGGTACTCATCCATCAAAGTTGTTGGAGTAATTACTAGCCATCCACAAGTTTTGGAAATATTGAGATAATACACAGCTAGTGAGTTTTAAAGAGACAGCTGGTAAAATATTAGTGGTTTTTTTTTCAAAATTAGAATTTTAGCAAATAAAACTATTATAAACATTGCCTAAAAACTGACTTCCTCATTTCATAAAATTATTACTATAGTTTTACACATTTTAAAAGATACACTGCATACAGCATGTCATTAATGTCAAGAGACGTCGCTCGAAGCGTTGGAGCCTTAGTATGCCAGCATCAATACAGAACAGTATAATTTCAGTCTCAATACAATCCAAAGGACTGCATTCCATGCCTCAGATATGGATTAAGGTCATTTGGTGATATTAAATGAACCAGTCAGCTTTTCTGTGTATACCAGGAATGTCAAACTCGATTTCATTGAGAGCCGCATCAGGGTTGTGTTTGACCTGGGGAGGGGCATGGCCAGCTCGATGTCACTCATGTTGGGGGTGCCTGTGGTGGCCCAAGCTCTCTGCCAGTGAAAACAGGCTTCTGAGGTCCATTTTTGGCTGCAATGGCTTCCTGCAACCCTATGTCAGTGAAAATGGAGCTCGGGAGGGCCACATATAGCTTTGCGAACTCTGTTTTCAGGTGCAACAGCCTACTGCAATCCCCTGCCAGCACTGACAGAGGCACCGCGGGCCGCTCCTTTGCTGTTTCCAGATCAGCCCTGCGGGCCAGATCTAAGCAACCTGTCGGCCAGATCCAGCCCACAGGCCTTGAGTTTGACACCACTGGTGTATACTGTACTGCAAGTTGCTCAGCCACTCCATGACTGGGAACAATGCTAATGCTGGATTGTTGTTAAGTTACTTATCTAAAATAGACAGACCCATCTTCCCTGCCTGTCTTGAGAAAAAGTACTCATGAGCAGTCAGTCTTTTTTCACACCATTAATGAGAATGTGGGGGGAAAGAGTTGTGGGCACACACAAAGTGTTAAGTTTTATTTTGTTTTAATTTGGGATCGCGGGCTTCATAGCAATTGAAACAGTGAATGATGGGGCTGTTCTATAAGCACAACTCACAATTTGCTACTCATTCAGTGGCAAACTTTTTAAAAAATGCAACACAACCCAGCAGGAGTGTAGGGTGACGTGAGAAATTCTGAGATAAATTCCAATTTCCTTTCGAAAAATTTAAGTTCATGGACAAACGTTTAAGTGATGAATATGAAATATTTTAAATGAACAAAAAAGAAGCAGAAATCTTATCTGCAACATGAGGACAGACAAAACTAACTTATGTTTTTACTGAACTTTCATCTGTATTTTCTACAGTAAAGATTAAGGCAGCTGTGTTAACGTTACCACTGTACACAAACAGAAGCTACCATTCTAAAAACAAATTCTATGGATGAGTCTTAAGCAGCATGTGTCAATTCCACAGGAACAGAATCCTTGGCATCTGGAAGAACAGCAGTGACACAACGCATCTCATCTCCGAATCCCAAAACATGACCCTTTTCTTAGAAAACCGAAATATTCCACGTAGCATTAATAGTATTCAACTTTCTCCTCTACCATTTTTATATTGGAGCAAAGAACCCCCTTGTAAACCAGCAGTCGGCAATCTGACATCTCAGCAACCGAAAGGAGGCTTCCTTTGCTTAATTAGCACTATCCACATCTGTTCCAGATCACGTTCAGTGAATGGTAGTTGTGTCAGTTCTTTTGACCGAATACCAATAACAAGAATTAGTCTGCATCAATACACCATCTCCTTTAAGAATATCCTGGCTTCCCTTCCTCTTGTATAGGCTGTGAGCCTTCATGAGAGTGGTGCTTCTTCTGGCTTTCACAATTCTCTTCTTGACCAATAGGCCCAAAAGTCCTCTTGTATCCTTCTGCGGTGCTTTGAAGTTCTCCAGATTCCATGCTGTGATATATATTGATTTCAGCACATTTTTCTTTATACTGGTCAGCATTGCCTGCAAATGTCTCGCAGCGGTTTAAGTTTTCCTCTTGCACTGGGTTCCCCAGGCTGTCGTCACTTGATCCAGGAGACATTGATCCTTCCTGGGAGTTCTGACTAACATAGACAAAAATAATTTCACCCTTAAAATTCATGACTTGTCCACTTGAAATGAATGTAGAGTTCCCGTTTCCTGTCACATTTCCTAAAAGGGGTCAAAGCAGAGGGAATTAGGTGCAGACATAATTAATATGACAGTAGGAGCTGCAACTAGTCAATATTCCAAGAAAAGATATAGTTTGTGCAAAAATAAAAATTGGTATCCCAAGCCAACATCAACTGGAGATAAAATACTGTCTTCATAAACCTTGTTTGCATTTCTGAAAAAAAATTATCATTCAATTTACTTAGCAGATTAATGGGGATACTCTTTGAAAATAGCCAAAATGGGACATTTTAAACATATACTCAGACAATAAGTACTATAAATAAATACAGCACTACCTGTATGTGGTACTGTAACACTACCAAAGCACCTAATCAGAATTAAGATATTGGCAGTATATTGCAGGTTTGCACATTTTACAAATTAGCATTTTGGCATCAGGTTTGCATAAACTGCACTTGAGCCATAATATGCTTAATTTAGTTTTAGTTTAACATGTGGTGTGAACCCTGCAAGCAAATAATATTTTATGTTGGTTTGTTGTATAAGTTCAGCTAATTGTGATTTAGCTAATTATCCATGGCTTAATATAATGGGTTACGTTTGGATTGGATAATTTATAATATAATTAGATTCTATTTTATTCCCATGACGACAAACATTAAGAGCAGAACACAGGATAGACACAATATGCAAAGTTCTATAGTAGTGATGGCTAACCTTTTTGCCGTCACGTGCCAAAAGTGGGGGGAGCATGGGGGGGTTGCGTGAGAGCGTGCCCACCCCCATAATTGAATGCTCCCCTGTGCCCTGCCCCACAGCGCATGCACACATGACCCCTCTGCACTCCCCCCACTTTTGGCACATTTGGCCTGGTAGACCCGTTTTTTGTCCTCCCCAGGCTCCAAAAGCTTTCTCGGAGCCTGGGGAGGACAAAAATGGCCTTTCCCACCCCCTAGAGGCCCTCCGGAGGCCAGAAACTGTCGGTTTCCAGACTTTTGGTAGGCCCAAAAATCAATTAGCCGGTGTGCGCGTCCACTCTGCAGCTGAGCTAGGGCAAAGCTCGCGTGCCCACAGATATGGCTCCGCATGCCACCTGTGGCACCCGTGCCATAGGTTTGCCATCACGGTCCTATAGTATTTTGTTTTGTCTTAATTTAGTATATTATAAAGCCAGTTGCTGTGTGTATTCAACATATTGATTAAAGAAATGTATCAGTGTGTTTATTTGTTTAGCTTAGAAAAGAGGATTATTGCTGGGGAACACTTGAGCACCCTGATCATCTAACCGCTATTAAGGCATCAATTAGTTTTACATTTCTGCACCAGACTCTAATCCAGAGGTCTTCAAACTTGGCAGCTTTAAGACTTGTGGACCTCAATTCCCAGAATTCTCCAGCCAGCATAGGTATAGCTATGCTGGCTGGAGAATTCTGGGAATTGAAGTCCACAAGTCTTAAAGTTGCCAAGGTTGAAGATCTCTGCTCTAAGACTATGTCAGAAAAAAACTTATGAACAATTCCTCCCCTGCTTCTTCCTGAAGTGTACATTTCTATTATCTGCAGAAAAAAGGAGGTGACGCCCATATTTTAAAAAGTCAGAAAACATTTTACAACATTTTCCAAGGCAATCTCTTAGGGAAACATTTACTTTTCATGTGAGAAATAGGGGCACTGCTATGATTTTTATCATCAACTTTTGATTAATAATTTAGAGTGGCGCAAAAACAGATACATTGTGGACTCCTGATCTAAAATAACTAGAAACTGAAGTAGAGGAACAAGGATGAGAAGAGTTATGTTGCTAAGGAATTAATTACCAGAAGAGGAACATTTTTGAAAATGCAACATAATTTCCAGGCATCATCCAATATTATGTGAATGAAAAAAAAAATGTTGTGTTCACTGCATGAATGTCTCGCCCATCTGTTCTTGAGATTCCTCCAAACATTTAAATTAAATTTGGAGAATATGCAGAGGTTAAAAAGGTAAGGGTATTCTCTTCTACTGATAGATCCCACTGAATGCAATGCTTGGAAAGCACTGAGATTGACTCTGCAAGTGGTCCTTGTTTATTTGTTCAGTGACTGAAGTTATGTTGGTGCTGAACAATGTTACCTTTTGACTAGTCTTTGTACTTACATCAGTTGCTGTGTTCCCATGATCATATAGTTGTGATCCAGGTACTTAGTGCCTGGCTCACAATTACAAGAAAAGTTAATGGGGAAGCCACCAGGAAGTCCCAAATGGCAACCATGTGATTCCTCACTTAACAACCATGTGATTTCACTTAACAACAGCAGCTAGAAGTGCCAGAATTTCCATTGTTAATTCATGTGGCATTGTGCTTGACCACTGCATCACTTAGCAACGGAAATTCTGGTCCCAATTACCCTCATTATACAGGTCAAAGACTTGTAAGTACGTATGCTGATAATTAGCTCTTGTTTAGTCTTCTGGATCTCATCCTTTGTTTCTAGGTGCAATTTCAAGATGCTGGTTGTTACCTATAAAGCCCTACATGGCATACAGCCTGGTTTATTGAGCAACCAGCTGTCTCTTATAACTGGGGTCCTCAACCCCCGAGCCGCAGCCTACTACCGGGCCATGGCCTGTTTGAAACCGGGCCTCGGGAGAGATGAGCAAGTGTGAGTGGAGCTTCACGTGCAAACTGAAGTGCCCTCTGGTCACGTGAGTGGAGCTTCACGCACGAGCCAAGTGCTTGCCACTCATGCAAGTTGAGCTTTGTGCATGAACGCAAGCATCCTCAACTCGCGAAGGTCCATTTGCATGAGTGAAGGGTGCGTGTGCCCGCCACTCACGCAAATGGAGCTGTGTGTGTACATGTGGCCTGCCATTCACACCTGGTCATCCCCCACTGGGCTGGGCTGCTAAGCTGGAAAGGTTTGGGACCTCTGTCCTGTAACATCTGATCCTGTAGGAATAGCACTTTCCAGGTTCCTTCAATTAAACACACTCATTTATCAAGACTTGTTCCTTCTGTATAGCACCACCTGCTGCTTAGAATGAATTCTCCCCAAGTTTAATGAATTGTTGTGGTTATCACTGTGAATATTCCATATTTTGTTTAACAGGATAACTGTCAAGGGGCAAAAAATAATTATTCATCAAATTATCCTAAAAATACTGTTCAAGTGCTTCTATGTAATAATCTTCTCTACACTCGCATGAAACTACAGTGTTTACTATTATAGCTAATTGTTTCTCAACTGTAAATGATGAGGACCATAGCCCGGTATATTTGGAAAATGTACAATATAGTATAAAGGATGCCATAAAAAAGTATGACTAATATTTTCATCTCCTTTAGTTGTACATCTCTATTTGTAATTGGAGGTTCACTGTGAATGTTTTTTTTTCCTTTTAACCATCACCGCAACATTGGCTACCCAACTAGCTTGACCAAGGTAAAGAGTGCCAAAAAGCATACTTTGTTTGCTGGGTGGAGAAAAACCACTGGCACCAGAATATAATCACATTGGGTCTAACTTTTCCAAAATCCCAGAAAAAAATAAATGTTCTTGCCTTATTTAAATGATCTTTAAAATTAACTGCTAGATTAACATGCAGAGCCAACCTTACTATGAAGCAATATGAAGTAACTGCTTTAAACATGCTTTTCTACTTTTCTGCCTAAATCTTAGATTTTTATACTGTAATCTCAAAAATGAGAAAAGAATAAATGTAATTTCATTGTTCAGATTTGTATAGATCTAAGGTCTACAATGCCTTCATTTGACTTGCCTTTCTTCTTCGTCTTCGGCATTGACCTCTAGAATTGTATATACTGCTACGTCTATGTATGTTGTCTTGACTTCAATACATAAATTTTTTCCTATTGATTTAATTTCCCAACATAACCTACAGAACTCAGATCTCTTAGTCTTCCATACAAATACTAACAAAACCTGTCTTTATTTAGCTTTTTTCAATGTAAGCCGTGTGCTGCAATCTGCTCCGTAGGTGCTTAATAATATCTACTCCTCACTAACAATAAAAGCGGGCAGCATGGTGGCTCAGTGGTAAGATACTGGGCTTGTTGGCTGGAAACAGCAGCCCAAGTTTGAGACCTGAGCGCCACACAATGTGTGAACTTTCCTCCTTGCCCCAGCTCCTGCACACCTAGCAATTTGAAAGCATGCAAATGTAAGTACACAGATAGAAAGGTACCACTTTGGTGGAAAGATAACAGTGCTACATGAAAGGTAACAGCGCTCTGTGATGTCATGCCAACCACATGACATTGGAAATGTCTTCAAACAGTGCTGGTTCAATGGGTTTGAAACGCAGATGAGCTCCGTCCCCTATAGTCGGCAACGACTAGAGGAATATAATCCGTAGAGACTCCTTTATCTTTTCCTTTTACTAACAATAAAGTGGGCTTCCTATAGAGGGCTTACCAGATGCTGCTGGTGGATCTGAAACATTGTAGCTTGACTCAGAGGTTCTTTTTGTATTCTGGTCCTTTCCGTCAGATGAGTCACTTTGGTCTCCAATATGGTTTGCTGACCCATTTTGGTCTACAGAAGAAGATTCCAAACCACAGGTGCCTAGCAGAGACGATCCATTTTCTTTTAAGGAATCTATGGCATTGTCCAGTTTGTTAGGAGGCTGTCTACAAGATGAGCTATGCTTTTCTTCGGACAATAGTAGGGAAGTACCAGCATCTTCAGTATCAACATCTCTTATCTTGGCACAAGTGAAATGATTACAAGAACTCTGCAGGTATTTGTCTGAGGAAGCATGAATAGGGTCCAAGCAACAGCAGTGTACTAATTCCTCCAGATTTTCCGTTCCTGTGAAGAAGTAATTCAAGCTATCGTTCTCTCCCACTTCTAGCGGTTCAG
This sequence comes from Stegonotus admiraltiensis, assembly GCA_032468215.1. Classification (NCBI taxonomy): domain Eukaryota; kingdom Metazoa; phylum Chordata; class Lepidosauria; order Squamata; family Colubridae; genus Stegonotus; species Stegonotus admiraltiensis. Next base: position 160,837 of record JANHZT010001500.1, on the reverse strand, counting down.
AGAAGGGTGATGTCGGTTTGCTATCAGATTGGCTGACTAAAGGTAAGTAACATTGCCCATGGGATACTTTGTCCATGTATTCATTTTCCATAGGAATCTGTCTAAAGTGGTCGTCTTCAGAAATGGTAGTTAGAAACAATGCCGGGAAATTTTCCCTTGATCCGTAAAGTATTTTCTCAGGATCGTCTTTTCCACTCAGATGCTCACATGAGTAATGTACCTCATCAGGAAAGCAATATTTGTCAAGATCCAGCAAATAAGTCTCTCCCAAAAGCTGAAGGCCAGCAGGATGCACATTTGTGTTTACAAATGTATCACAAGAAGAATCCTGCAAAGAAAAGAATATACCGTTTCCTATAGTAGTATTGATAATCTGTTAAGTAAACCTAGCAAACAGCAGACAAATTGCAACAATTTTTAAAAAAATTCCTATGGATTAAAGCCAAGGGAGTCCTTGTGGTTTTTTGTTTCTTATACTTTCATCATTTCCTTTTGACCTTATGTCAACCAAGCAGTTTTACAAATTACAACTTTATTTCACCACTTAAAGAGTTCTCCGACAAACGAAGATATCAGAACAGAGCAAACCAGGAAAAAACATGAAAAGCTATAAACATCCATAAAGCCTTAGAATTCACCTTTTTCCCTTTTATTTGGTGGCATATTTCCTGAGCCCAGTATTGTAAATCTGCTGGAAGGAAATATAGAAACAGTATTCAGTTAGAGTCTAGCATTTTAGCAGAATATTAGTGAACCACAAATGCAAGTATACATATTATGGCTAGCTGTATTAAAAAAATCTTTACAAAAACACTTATAAACATTCAAAATTAAAGATAGGATTGAACTATTTATTCACAGTGAACCATCAAATTGAGACATATTATCATAATAGATATATAACATTAAATTTTCTCACAGAGCGAAGTGCACTTAAAGCATTAATTTCAATAGACTTGTACACTTGCTGTAATTGTGTTCACTGACTTAAGAGTAAGTGAAAAAGATGACACACGTATGCACAAATTAAGAAAGCTTGCATAATAGTTCATTTTTAAATATTGTGGTGTCAATTTGTTTTTAAATATACTTTGCTAAAAATAGTTTGCTTTTGAAGGGTTTGTGGTAAAATGTGAGTTGCAAAATGATTCCCGATGCCCCCCTTCATTTTACAAATGGAAGATGTGTCTATCTCGACAATCTATCCATGACTAAAACAGAACATTCCATATCACTTGGGTCTTTGTTCCATATCATGTGCCATCAATTTATGACTGACTTGCTAATGACCTAGCTGTATGTGGGTGATTGGTTGGCTAGTCTGTTGCAAGGAATATCACATGAATTACCAAAAGAACAATTGTGTGTGTGTGTGTGTGTATAGTACTAGGAAGAGTTGAAAAGAAAAAAAAAACAATTGAAATGCTGCCATTAGCTTAGTGGAGGAAATAGGTTTCATGGGTTTACTGGGAAACCTATTCTATGGATTTGGTAATTACATACATACATACATACATACATACATACATACATACATACATACATATATACATAATTGGATCAAAAAACTGCTTGTTTTTTATGTGGAAGAATGCATTTATTTATCCCTGTTGCTGAAAGAATGTCATATACAGATTTAATTATTAGACTAAAAAAGTTAAGAGAATGATATTATAAAAATATCTTTCTCTTGCCCTAAAATTCTAAATGATACATACAAATTTATCAAATTCAGAAACTACTATGCCTTGATTTGCTCTAGGAGCTACTAGTGTCCTCCTTTTCATTTAGAGCAGGGGTGTCAAACTCGCGGTGTCACGTTGTAACATGACATATTGTGACTTTATCCCCTTTGCTAAATTGGGGGTGGGCTTGGCCAGCATGTGACTTATCCAGCCCGTGGGCTGTGAGTTTGACACTCCTGATTTAGAGGATTATTCCCAGAGAGCAGAAGCCACTTAACCTTGACTGACACTCAATTTTGAAATTGAATTGTTTCAGGTTGGCCCATAGCCTTAAATCAGCTCCCAATTCAGATGTGAAGCCATTTTGTCCAACTATATTTAGCTGCATCAGACAAGCCTCAAAATCCTATTTTCAGCTTCAGAAAATCTATTGAAGATGAGTGCGATGGAGACAAATAGCCCCGTTACAGCAATTTCTTATAAGGAGTCCTATTATTTCTGTGGAGGAAGCAAAGTGCAATTACTTGCAATTAAATCTTCCTTTGAAACAGACGTAAATGTTTGTGTGTCTGTCAGCCACCCTTCTAGAGCCTGACACACAAGATGATATAAATGTGAAGATCAAAGAACTGGGCAATACTTTCATAACTGCACGCTTCCGTTAATTCCATTAATAAAGCACCTATGAGTATAGCACTTTTCATTTAATTTTGGCTCAAGAAATGGCTTGAGAGAGTTACTTCTCAAGTTGTATGAGGGATAGAGTCCTTAGCTGTAGATCGGAGTTACACAATTGGCAGCCTTACTGTATGTGTCCTTCCCCCAATTTTTCATGCAACACAGACATTATTAAATACATCGGCAGTAATCACAATCAACTCTATTTAATTTAAATTCTAACTTAAATATGTCAAACTTGGATTCTGTCCTGCCTGCAGCAACTTCTTTGCTCTGGCCTCACTTTTCCAGTTGCAGCTGTCAAGATACCACCCAAAAGCCAAGTGTAACCTTCAGCCTAGAAAACATTGGACGCTCCTACATACCCTTAGATCACACGGGTACATTTGTGAAAATTGCAATGGACGTCTAAAAGTTAGAACTAAAATGATATATAAAAAGAAAAGTGTAAAAAAGTAATCTGGCTTTTATAATAACCAAATTAAGAGATTTAAATAAAAATGTCTATGTATTTTTTTTATAATAATATAAGAAGTCATTAGGTGTTACGTACCTGTCAGTAGTTTTCCTTTACTTCGATAATATACAGTAAGGATAATTATAGCAGCCAAGGCAATGAGGAGGAATGGAACAATCAACACATAAAATAATTTTTTGTTTTCTGGAAAATGAAAAACTGACAATGAATTATGAAGTTTAGACTCAGGAAATATCATTTTGGATCTACTTTTTTAAAAAAACAAACCTATTTCTTAAATAGTACAGGGAAACATTGCAGTGGTTGACTATTAAATTTCACTGTCTTTCATTATTGAAAATAGAATTATTTACTATTGTAGTAGAATAGACTGTCCCTGGTAGTACAGTGGACTAAAACACTGTAATTAACATCTGCTGCTTGCAATTACTGCAAGTTCAAATCTCACCAGGCTCAAGGTCAACTCAGCCTTCCATTCTTTC
>JANHZT010001500.1:74820-92418 GCA_032468215.1 Stegonotus admiraltiensis | reverse complement strand
CATGAACTCCCGAACTAGCTCAGAAGTCTCGCCAGCTGACGGGAGATTAAAATCTCCCACAACCATTATGTTGGGGAACTCAACCGTCAGTTCAGCGATGACTTCGAGCAGCGCGGGCAGGACTGTAGATACACAGCTGGGAGACAGGTACGTAATCAACAGGGCTGTCTGTACTCCAGGGTCCCATTTCAATAGCAGTGATTCACACCCGCTGATCTGAGGGACAGTGACCTTAACAGGACCTTAACATTAACAGGATCATGAAAGGAGCCCCAAACCGGGCATTTCCAACACGAAAGCAGCAGCAGTTTTCAACTTCCCCTTTGCCACAAGGACAGAATCTTAAAGAATAACAGATTTTCCTGAATTTCCTTCATGGACAGCTGTTGCATGTGTTAAAAGTGACACGATCGTTTTTCACTCTTATGAGTGTTGCAACAACTTTATGGTCATGTCATCAAAATTTGGATGCTTGGCAACGGTATGTATTTACGACTGTTGCCTTGTCGCAGGATCATGTGATTCCCTTTTGTGACCTTATGACAAGCAAAGTAAATGAAGAAGCCAGTTTCACTTAACAACCATGTTACTAACTTCACAATTGCAGTGATTCACTAACAACTATGGCAAGAAAGGTAACAAAAACTCACTTAACAACTATCCTTCTTAGTAACAGAAATGTTTGGCTCAGTTATGATCATAAGTTGAGAACTACCTGTATTTATATTTCCACTGTTTTACACACATCACAAATTATGGTACAAACTTAAATAGGCAACTCAAAGATCTTAAGAAAAATGTTTACTAGAATAATAAGAAAGACGGATTATGGTCCTGTCCACAACCAATTACATCAATACATCTGTGCCTTGAAGTAAAAGGTACCAAAGCTATTTGGTTTATATTAAAACGTCTTTTGTTTTTGCAAATAATAAAAAATATCTGACTTCTTAAATATTTTATATATTTACCTTGAGTAATTTTTCAATTTTACTAAGCAATGTAGGTATAAGATGCAACTGTAAATTTCCTAATTCTGTAGTCCAAGCAGCATAAGCTGGTAAGAATACTTGATGAGTTGCACTAACCACTCGTTCTGAGGGATCACCCAATGCTGAGAGTAGCAGTTCAAATCCCTGGCAATGCAAGGAAAAACACATGTAGAAGTTTTATTTAGTTTAGATACATAACAAAATACCAGCAGAATTTTATGTACATTTTAGGAGGCTTAGTTGTAATTCTATTGCGATTTTGCAACTCTATGCTGTGGCCTTTCCAAGTAGAAAAACAGAAGAATAAATAAAAAGCAGAAATAACAATCTGATCACCTTCACAGTCAAAACTGGATTCTTTGATACAGCAAAACAGAAGTCCATAGGAAATGTTTTGATTTAGGATTTTATGTTAAACTGTGTTTAAACATTAAAAATGTAATTCTGTTTTAAGACCTCAGGAAAAACAACAAAACAAGAAAAAGTAAATACTTGTTCTAAATTTGTAAAATTACAGAGTAAATATAATTTATAAGAAAATGAGTAACATCATTCATATAAAAAGCGCACAAGCATTCTAGATACTGATGACTCTGAATAATTTAAGTAATCAAGGTTATTCAGTAATTGTACAAAATATTTTATCCTGGATCCCTGTAAACAATATATTTCATATGCTTGTACTCATATACATATAATCAGGCACAATACCTGTTGGTATTTGTCTGGATCATCAATGTATCCCATGATGATACCAAGACTTTTGATTACAGCTTCTCGTACCAAATCTGCTTTATCTTCCATTAACATCTGCTGTAGCATGGAAAGAACCAATGAACTACGAATTTCTTTCTGAAAATACAAATAGGAACCTGGTATTAGCCAGCATTACATAATTCAAAACTGCAAAGGCAAATTAGTAGCAAGATATTTCTATCAGCTTTTAGTAAAAAAATTAGGTACAAGGAAATGGCAAATTATTTTTTTAAGACTTCAAGAGGATGATTATTAAACTTATCATATGTTCACCACTCTGTTGTTTCAGATGGTTGGATTAAAAACATGCCACTTAAGGAACCCTCTGACTCAATACACTTTATTTAGTTTTACTTTTTTTAAGAGTTGCTTTTTGTTTGTTTTTGCAGCTCCTGAAAACTGATTCATCTTGGTTTATATTACATTTTAACTTTGATTTTAGGAAAGGTACTTTAAAAGTAAAGCATGATTTTAAAAAATACTTTAGATGGTTTTAAAACCTTTTTTTAAAAAAATGAAACATTTAAAAAGTTTTAAATAAAAGAAAATGAACCTGACTTGACCATGAACTCTTGGTTAAATATAAAAAAATGCAACTGCCAACAAAACATAACTGATAATTGGCCACTACTCTAAACTTTCTGAAATCCTTCCAGTTTTGGCAGTATAATTTGGGGAGGATATAAAAATGAAATAGTGGGATTGGACACAAGTATACCATAGATTACTTAGTTTTTATAATAGACCATGTTGTTTGTATTTGTCCCTAACAATAAATATTCCTTGAGTCTTATTGGATTTTGGTTGTAGACCACAGCTTTAAACTCTTGACAACGTATATTCAACTTAAAGTAGTAATAATAACAGCAGCAGCAGCAACAACTGCACACAGAACACTTACAGGAAGATATGGTGCCAATGCTCCACAAGACTCTGCTACTAATAGTCGCCTTTCTGGATATTTGTGATTGATCTGTGGGAGACAATTATTTCATTAATATTTGTTAACATTTATTCCTTTATTTTTGCTTACAATTTTTAGTATCCCATACTAAAAAGTGAACAATAATAGTGCATTTCAGTACTATGGAATTAACTTCTATTTACCGTATAGACTGAATATAAAATTTCTTCGATTTTCACAGAAAAGCTAGATTATCAACTTTTGACTTGATATATGACCTATTCAGATTCTGATTCAAACTCTTCTTGATTTTTGTTAGCCTGGAATTTGTTCCAGCAGATTTATATTTCACCATATGCTATTTTAAAAATGCTACTAATCATATTACTATGGCTGGAAAAATATGATTTTATAGTTAATTAAATGCAAAACAGTAACTATACCTGCTCCCAGCACTGTGGCAAGAGTTCAGCTTCTACACGTGTAGGTCCAACATGCTGTGCAAATGCTACACACCCAGTCAAAATCATTTGCCTAGTTAAAAAAAAAAGAAACAAGCCTATAATGAAAAAACATGCTAGTGTAACCTGCAAACATTTAACAAACAGCAGATGCACCATCTGAAAGAATAATTAAGATAATTGAACCAGATGGCTCTTTTACTCACAGCCAGTCAACAATTGATAACACAAATAACTTTAAAAAACAAGTTCTTTTAAAAAGTATATTTTTTCTTTATTTCTGTGGGAAATGCACATTTTTATCTTGCTTTTGTATACAATGGAATTGACTTTACAGGTAGTCCTTGTATAGTGAGTGTTTTGTTTAGCAACCACTCGCAGTTACCATGGTGATGAAAAAGTAATTTTATGGCAGTCATTGTAATTATAAGCTTCTCAGGCCTGGAAAGCAAAGCTGAAGTAATATCATAAACACAATCATGATTCCATTTAGGGACCTTTTTGCTTAATGATTGAGTTACTGGCCCCAATGTGATAGCTAAATGAGGACTATCTGTATAAAACTGCTGCTCATATTTTGAAAAACAAAATAAATGCAGTCATGGTTTTTCATAAGTGAATATATAAAATATACACACTGTTAAGAAAAATGCTGTAAAACAAAGATCCACAATGTGAATATATACTATAGCAGAATAAAGTCTAGATAATTTATATTGTGCAAAATTAAAGATATACTTAATATAAGCTACAAATTGAAAAAAAGGAAAGAGGGGGAAAATAGATATTTTATTAATATATGTAAAAACTTCAAAATGATCAGAACTGTTTATCCTGTTATAAAATCAGAGGATTTGATCTATATTGTACTGTATATTGTACTGATGATTTGTTTGAAACTAAAGACTATTTAGTTAATATCTCCCATACATCAAATTTAGCCCATAAATGTGATAAAACTGGCAACATATAGCTGAACATTTATTTTTCTATGAAACTGAATCTCTATGAAACTGAAACTCACACTATATTTAATTTTAAAAATGTTTTTAAGAAATGTAAGTAGTCACTACCTACCATTCAATAGAGGGGTAGAAATAGCCTTCTAAGCTATATAAAGATGTCAGTTCCTCAATTAGCACTGCATCATCTCCCTTCAAAAATTAAATTCTGCAGATTGCGCTAAGTCTGTGTTGCAAAGCCAAGATAATCTCAGATAATTTGATTTTTTAATATTTTCCTAAGGAGAGTCTCATGAGACACAGCCTGATGCTTAGAACTTGACAATTACTTTTTTCTTCTTCTGTTACTACCCCAAGGCTATATCAAGGAGTAGATTCAAAGTTTGAGGATTGATCATGTTTAAGTTTTCTGAACAGGGAATGGATATATATAGTATTTATTTCAAACCAATCAATGGTAGATTTATGATTGCTCAGTAATATTATACTATGAATTTTTTCCAATTTGAAATAAATTATGAATATAAAAACAGTAGCTAAAAATAAGGCAAATAGATGGAATATCTAAACATTTTTTAAAATATATACTCAAGTAGTTTATACAAGAGAGATAATTTGAAGAAATCAAAATGAGTTTTAAAAATAAAAAACTATTTTGAAATAAACAGATTAGATTTCAGGAGAACTGAATGAAAAGTGGCCTATTTATATGGTTATGTAGTACTGAACAGGGCAAACAAACATTTTTAATTTTATAACTCAATGAATGTTAATATGAAATGAAACAAAAGCTTATATTTTTCAAAGTGGGCAAACATAAGGGTAATTTTGTCATTAGGCAAAGTTAGATGGCTGATCAGGTAAAGTGTAGCAATTTAGTTTTTTTGTTTTTATAATCAGGGATAGCTACTTGTAGAATTTCCCCTCAGATATCAAAATAATTCAGTCAGTAATCCATTGGAAATAATATGCACCTATTCCTCAGTCCTTTTTTTTTCTTTTTACAATCCTGTAATTGTTAATTCTAGGTAGTGTTGGGATGAATAAATGGAGCTGAGTGTTCACTGGCCGGCTGACCTTCCTGATGCCTACAGCAGGTATCTTCTCTTTGCACTTTGAGAGAGAAGCATCTGCTGCTACCTAGGTTCGAACTTTCAACCTTCCGTGTGGGAGGCAAGTGTCTTCACCACTAGGCCACCACACCACTCCTATTCCTCAGTCCTAAATGCTGAATATATCAAGGGAGTAAAGATTATTAGGAATTTATACAGATATAAGTTTTTTTATCTGTTAGTCTATACCAGGGCAATCAAACTTGTGTTGTCAAGGCATTGTCACATGATGTATCGGGACTTTTTTCCTCTTTGCTAAACTGGGTGTGGCCAGCATGTGACACATCCAACCTACAGGCCGTGAGTTTGAAAACTGTGGTCTCTACTGATAATATGAAAATTATGTTGCCACTTAGGACATTGCTGAAAAATGCTTATGTTATCTTTGGCAATTTATACAGCTATAATATTTAAACTAGACTTAAAATTTATTGAGAGAAAGTCTGCAGTAAATAAGTAATCCCTGACTTTAAAAAAAAGTCAGAAAGAGAAAGCCTCCTGCTAATATAAAGCACACACCTTTGCTCATCATCTGGCCTTTTGATCAAGTTGAACAGTATGTGTAGGAGTTGATCTCTTTCTTTAGGTTCAGGATGGAGGCAAGCTGTACACAGAATGAGTGGAATCAACTCCTAAAAAGAGTGTGAGTAGGAAGGAAAGCAAAAGCTATCAAGTGATATTAAAGAACACAGAAGAAACATTTGAAACTCTAAAGAGTAATAAAATTATTTCACATATTTAATTCATTATCAACACAATTTATTTGCACACAAGCATCTCATGAACTCAGAAAACATTGTCCATAAACATTATAGCTGTAAGTCTAGTAACTGAACAATCTTGTCTTAATCTATGTTTCTTTACTTGAAACTGAAGAAAAGAAAGTGGTTTAAACCACTGAAAATGAGATTGAGTATAAGATTAACTTCTCATTATGCTGATTGCCATACAATAAACTTAATTCATTTTTATTTTGATACATTTTATATAGACATATTTATAGCAAAAATGACTTTATGCCTATTTACAGAAGTTTAATCTGATTTGCAAGCAATTTATATTAGAATTCCGATATTTTAGCTACTTCAGGTATTTGTGCTACTATACAATATGCCTCCTGAATCAGAAAAAATTCAAAGAAAATGGGTATAATTCAGAAATGTTTCATTTGTCTAGTTCCTAATTTTTTTTTGCAATGTCACTATCAATCAGATATAAAAAGGATCATTCTACTGCTGTTAAAAGAAATACATTTGTTTGCATGGAAGTATCTACACTTCACTAAACTATGGTTAAGTCTGTATATTAAAAGCAAAATTTTTTCTATATAGATAGCTTTTCAATATAATCTCTAAATCAGATGGTATAGATTCCCAAAGGCAGCTGTGACTTTTAAAAAACCTCTTTCCTTGATTTTTATGTCCAAACTAGACATTTTGAACAATACCTGAAATTAGGAAGACTTTAATAAGAAGATGAATAGGAAAAAAAAGTGTTTCCTTAAATCTTTAAACAATGAAAGATTATCTGAATAGACTTCTTTAAATTCCACATATTCTCTGCAAATCATTAACAAAACCAAACAACCAAAGCAAACATAAAACTCAGATTTTAGAATACTAAGAAATTAAAATATATACCAATTTATTCCAAGTCTGGAGAGTACATGTAGCAATAGAGAATATTTCAGTATGATAAAATTGGATGCCCAAGTTTCTCCTTCAGAAAAAAGGGTATTATGAATTCAAACCTTCATTCATGTTTTTGGTTTACAGCTTAGGAAACATAAGATCTATAGTTTAGCATCAACTTGTGGGAATCAAAGTTGTAGACATAGGCTGTGAATTATACATAGTGATTTCTAACGTTGGCTATGTAATGAGACAAAATATTAATAACAGTTAAAGTCCAAGCCCTTCTGGAGGATACCTGATTGCTTATCTCTTGAATTGGTAATTTTTCAATCATATATTTGATTCTGTCCCCATCAAAGTATTTATTCCCATAAATGGTAGGAAAATACAATGTAAAAGCAGTTAGACTTTATAGGTTTTTACAAATTGACTATTTCTCAGTTGACTAGCACTGAACCCCACTATAATGCCTTTCAATAATAAAAAAATGTATTTGTTTCAAGACCACAATTTCTTTCTCCTTGTACTTCAAGGTTTTCTCTCTAGCAATAAAAAATGATTTTGAAAGACAAGAAGACTAACTACATGAAAGATTTGGAAACAAGCTTTATTAATAAAAGGAAAGGCTATAAGACAGAGTTCAGCTTCTTTATGTTTATTGCAGTTTCTATTATCATGACATTTCTTCTTCCATTCCAATCTAATTATATAACTTAATATCAAATGATGTTGATTGTATGAAAAAAAAACCTTGCCAAGGGCTCTATTTTTGCTTGCTTCAGAATTCAAGTCTTTCTCAGCTTCAATAATCTTGCATTTAAGTAGGCCCAACTACTGAAAGAGGTTAATAGACAAAACACCACCCCATTTTAAAAGTTGAATGAATATAATAGATTCTTTGAATCAAGTCTAAAGAGATGACTATTTTTATACAATATTATTCCAAGGAATGCAATGCAAAACATTATGGCTGTAAAAGTCTCTCCAAGAAACTCTAGTTTCCAAAAGTAGAAATCCAAAATGAAACAATTCTTTACAAATAAAAATGATCAAAGAATGGAGAATATCTTGGCTGAAGAGAATGCCCTGAAAGGGGATTAAGACTTTTCTCAACAAAACAACTAGCTAACTAAAGTAAACTCCCTAAACTTTCCATATCTCTAAGAATACCTGTTATTATTTTTCAAAAAAGTTATAAGAATATACACAAAGAAGGATCTATAAAGGTAATGTAAACATAATTAAGTATGACAAGGACATCTAGTATTTTTGAAAGTCTCTTGAAATAGATTTGATGAATGGAGAAGATTTCACTAGTTTCACAACAGAAAAAGACGAGACTGTATTTATAAATTAGATTCTAAATATGAAAAAACAGGGTCAGGAAATATCTGTTTTGTTAAGTGGAGTCACATCTTGATGCAAGACTAATTTGCACAGTGAACAGAAAAATTAAGTGAAATTAAATTTTGGATTGTCTTTGCCTAGGAACAGGAATTTAGTTTCATATAACAGGCACTTCCTTGTTGCTCAATTAATACTACCATGGCCTTGCATTACTGTAAACAGTCAGTGCTATTGAATTCTTAGTAAAAATACCAAACTGTGTTGTGATTATACATAAGTATTACTGACATATAACTATATACTAGTATAAGCATGAATATGTTCAATGCCTTCTGTCCATAAAGAAAAAAAAGATCAGGACAAATATTTATTGCATATTTATTCAACATTATATAATAATAAGGCTTTAATGGTTATCAAATATTGGATTGGGAAATCTTGTCAAGATGAAGGTCCTTTCCAATATTCTACAATGAAGTAGAATATTGTAATAAAAAAAGAAAACATTCAGGTGTCTTTAAAAACAAAAAGTCTATAATGGCATTGTGGAATAATAATAATGAATTTGTCATACAAAAGGATGTATGGTGGATATATGGATTCAGATAATAGTAACTGATTTTTAAAGTAAAATGATTACTTGCACTTCCTATATATCTTATTTTTTTAATTAAATATTATTGTTCCCATTTCCACAAGAATAGATGTGCAGTAACTGATTTTTAAATAATAATTACTTGAACTTCCTATATTTTGTACTTCTCTAATTAAATAATCCTGTTCCCATTCCCACAAGAATAGATATATATGTACTGCTTCGATAGGACTATACTCTGAATTTGATCAAGTGAACTAAAGATAGTAAAAGTTGTATTATTCTGCTTCAAGATCACTAAATAAATAAATAATAAAAATTTCAGAATGAAAGATGGTAGGGATATTTATGTAACTAGAATGGAGGCAGTGAATGAAAACTTTCATTGGGTTAAAGGGGATTAGAAAAAAACTCCAGTTATAGAAGATTTTTAATCTTTATCTATATAACGTATTAGTTATCCTACATTAAAACAACAACATTTTGGTTGTAATTAGTTATTCAAGATTTAGTACATAGTACATAAAAGTGTCTTTGTGTGTAAGATTTAGAGAAGAAAAATCTGGAATATTAATTAAGGAGCATAAATACATGATGCTGAGAAGTGTATTTTATAAAAGTATCAAACTATATACTGTACTTAGAAAGCAGAAACAGTTCGGAAAGTACTCAACCAGAAGAGGCACATTCAAAAAGTAATCAGCATTAAATGGCATGATAATACTTGTCAGTAACTAAGGAAGATTATTAGATCCTAGACAGTGGTTAGATGTTTATTATATTTTATGATAAATTAGTAGTCAAACTTCCAATAAACCATTTGTTTAAATCATCTGGCAATAAAGATGATCTTGGAAGTATATTTACTGTCATTTTCTAGAAATGAGAATGGATATTTAAATGTGGGTTTTACAGTAGTTTGAAAATATAAACAAATGATAAAGAGTTGAAGGAAATTACTACTTTGAGAGTTAAAAACAATATTCAGCAGAATAACAGCTGAAATATTTGTTGAATTCTTAATTCTGAGGTTCTACTTAGTTTTTATTAAGTATTTAATGGTCATATAAACAGCAAATCTCCATTCTACAAACTGATTCTGAACCCTTCAAAATGGATTAGTCTATTTAGGCATGTAGAATTATGCAGACTTTTTAATTAAATGTATTAAGTCTTTTGAAAATAGTTTTGAGATTCTATTTTCCCTTCAACTGAAAAATATTATTGGATGAAATCAGTAACATAACAAGGTTATCAGTCTATTATCTTTTGCAAGGTTGTTTCATGCTATCTAGATTGGTTGATATGGGGCAGATACAAGGCTGATGCTTTTACCTTGCAGAAAGCTGGATACTGACTCTGTTGGAATTAGTTGTGTGTCCACGTCCATTGGTCATATTCTTTCATGCATATTATAGGATTGGAGCATTCTCTGCATCGCTGCATCAGTGCTTCTAAACTTCCTTCTATCAATGGGAGTGGAGAAACAATGAGAAACCTTCTTGAATGTCCTAACGCATGTTCCATGTTTAGTCAATGAAGGGGAAAGAAAAGGAATGACAGAAGCAGAAGGACAAGAGGTTTTACTGAATGGGAAGTAATGTGGAAAGAGCTCAAATGCTATATAAGGACTCCCTATACTTGAAGATCTCTTAGATTTTTTTTTTACTTGAGAACTCTTCCAGTAAAAGAAAGAATATAGCTTCCTTTAGTTTGCTGAACTCTTATGCACGCTTACCTGAATTGATTTCCACTGCCTTATTTCTTAGTGAATCAAGAAGTGCAAGAATGTCTAATCTTACAGGAAGAATACAGATCAAATTCTTCTGAACTTAAGGATTTGGCTGGAGGGTATTCTTAAGATTCAAAGTATGTAATTACTGTGCATATGCACGATTACTATTTTAACAAGATTTCCATAAAAAAAGACACACCCAAAGTGCTAGCTAAATTTACTTCCTGAAGGAAAAGAATAAAAAATAATCTGCCCATGAAAACCGCAGCATATGATCAATGCCAAGGAAAGAGGCACAATAAAGTGATTCTTGCCTGTTGGGAAGTTATACCATGTGTGCCAAAGTAATGAAATATACATTTTAAAACTTGCCTATCATGGCATCTTTCACAGACATACCCTGATCATTTCTTTCTATTTTGCCATACTTTTAAATGATAATGTATTACTTAACATATTTTTTTTTGCCCAAAGAGGTAAAAACATAACCCCAAAGTTCTCAGTCCATGACTCTAAAGGTGATGAAATTACTTGTGTAGGGTTGGGGGACAGTATTTTTTAACCCTACTCAGGCATGCCCAAGCAAAGTGTAAGCACTTTCTGTAAGCACTGTCAAAACCTGACCCTGTTTTGCCTGGGCATAGCCACAGGGGGCTTGTAAAACAAGAGAACAAGCAAAGTTTTGACAGTATTTCTACTTTACTAATGCAAAGCCTAGAGTGAGTTCTGAGTGTTAGTTTGAACTATAGGTCTCACAAGAGACTAAAATCAGACATAAAATTGCTGCAAATGGTATATATGTCTCTTACTGGTTGATGACGTCTAGCATGGTGTACATATATATGTATACAACCATTATTTTTTGAATGTTTGAAGACTTATATACATTAGTGAAGTTCAGTATACTTGTCCTGTATTTTTAGTATTTCAGAATGAAAAAAAATATTGATTTATAAATGGAAAAGAAAGATGAATAAGCTATCAGTAGTGCTGAAAAACTTAACATAGGCTAAGACAGTACAAGGAAATGTCTTAGTAAAAGGATTATTTCTTATCCAATCCTAACCTCAATAAAACCATTAGATTTAATCATGATAGGATGGCATAAATTCATTGACCATTTTAGGGAAAGTTAACTGATTTTCTTGTAAAAAAATATTGGTGCCATCAAATGATATTCTCTTTTCTTCCCATAATGCTGTCTCAATGCCAGTAGATTAACAACTTATTTTCCCCACTGAATTCAGGATTTCTACAGAAATTGACAATGTAATTTGTTATAATTCTATTAGAACATTTTGGCTAACATCCAATGAATTATATAGCTATTTCTGCACATCCAATGGGAGTTTAAACTTTAGTTTCCTGATGCTACTCCCCTTGGTTGTGTGACGAATAATTTTTGAAACTGAATAGGCCTTTAAAAATAGGTTATAAGAATACCATGGGAAATTGAAAGCAACTAAAGACGCATAAAGTTGTCAACAAATTATACACTCTAAGACAGAGTTCCCCAACCTTTCTGGGTTGGCAGCCCGGGGTGGGGAGGGATAGGCGCTTTTACACACACACACACACACACCGCTGTGAAAAAGATTGTAAAATTGGACCAAACCACAGGGTGACCCATTTTACAACCATCATGACTTATGATCACAATTGCCAGGCTCAGTTATAGTCATAACTCAATGACTACCTATGATTTCATGATGGAGCCCTTTAGAAGTAAGAATGCTCATCTCTACTAATTTCTTGAGGGGAATGAAGATGGAAAGAAAAGGTGGCTTCACACATTTTGACTCCAACCTTATCTTTCCAGCACTGCCATATAACCTTCAAAAAAAAAATATGCCTACACTTGTTCCATGGAAAATATCAGCATATTATGTTCAATGGCTGCATATAGAATTATTTGTCTATCTGTTACAAAGAATCCTATAGATAGCAGCTTCCGCTGTGAAGCTTCAGAGAATTATTGTACCACAATTATAACAAGGAAATATAATAACTGATTAAACAAATTAGCTGCGCAACTGCGTAATTTTCCAATAAATGAACCTGCCAATGAAAAGAAATCATTAACAAACTTCACAGGATATACGAAGGCAGCTGTTTTTGGTTTTGGAAATAGGAATTAAAAATGATTACAAAAAGTATTTCAAGAAGCTGTTTATTACAGCTTTGCATAGAACATATTGTATCTTTTGCTATACGTCTTACTAAAATTATTGAAAAAAAATATTCTAGAATGCATATTTTGCCTGGAAAATGCTTAGAGCTTCTTCAAGTTAATTGGAGTTTTTGCTCTATGATATATCAAAACTAATTTTGAAATTCTATTCAGTTCAAGAAATGGTTTCTCAATCAGTATGAAAAACAATAAATTCTAAAGCCCTTTTAGTTTCATAAAACTAATCTCATGTCAGTTTAGAACAGGGGTGTCAAACTCAAGGCCTGGGGGCAAGTTCCGGCCCGCAGGGTGCTTAGATTTGGCCTGCAGTGCTGCCCTGGAAACAGCGAAGGACCGGCCTACAGTGCCTCTGCCAGTGAAAATGGAGTTGGGGAGGGCCGTGGACAACCCTTGTGAGCTATGTTTTTGCTGGCAGAGGGTTGCCAGCAAAAACATAGCCATTGTTTTTGCTGGCAACCCTTTGTAGCTGAAAATGGAGCTTGGGAGCCCGTTTTTGCTCAGTCCACCACAGGTGCCCCTGACATGAGTGACATCAAGCTGGCCACTCCCACCCTGACCACGCCTACCCCAGCCCCCCGAGGTCAAACAGAACCCCGATGTGGCCCTCAATGAAATCAAGTTTGTCATCCCTGGTTTAGAACTTGACCTTAAAAGCCTGTTTGTATACATGTCATTAAGTAGCATCTACGATGTTATTGATTCTGCTAAAATTAATTATTTAGGTATGGATAACTAATATAAGTAAACTGTGAATACTATTTCTCCCAATTCTATACTTTAAATTAACACTATAGTATGAAAATTGGAATGAGCTAAGTAAGTAATACTTCCTATTGATTTTGGATTGTTTCAGAAATATAACATGTAAAAATTAAAATATAAACCTAGCTATCCATTTTTGATTTGTTTGTTTGTTTTTTTGATAATGCAGTGTATGGGAAATCAGATTAACTGGTAGTAAATCTTATACAAAATAAGGAAAGGGCATTCCTGGATGAAATTATTCCAATGGAGAGGAGTGGAACAGAAGCATGATCTTTATGCTAGTGCATAAATAGGAGCCTATGTTCCTATTAAGTAGGAGAACCATTAATACTTTTCTTCTAAATTCAGAACTCTTATTAGATTCGAAGGATACTAATAATTTGGTAATTGAAAGTGTTAGCATTCTCTGATTATTTGGCTATTTCACATGCAAAAAAAAAATCAAGATTCTAATATATGTTTACTAACTTTTATGAATTATGTATCAACTCAAAATTTTGATTATCTATTTCCACACATGTGCAAGGATTAAATAAGCGAAAATTAGGACTGCAGAAATATATAATGTTGAAATATAACTAGGAACTGCAAAGAAGAACTAAAGCAGCATTCTGGCAAGCTAATTGGCAACAGCCAGAAATTGGTAACTGATCCTGACAATTTAATGTAGCCCATATAATATCATCTACTGTAACTTAAACAGATGTATTATTTCATACAATATATATGCAGCATATATAGTCAAAAATTGAATCCCACAATAAAGCATTAACTATTGGAAAATGTAGTTAGTGACTGTAACCTGAAGGATCAGTACACATTTCTTGACTTAGTTACCTTTTCATAAAGCTCACAAAGTTAAATGCCAAAGTGCATTACTAGATATCTAGATTAACAGGTAAAGCTAAGCTGGCTCGAAAAGCAATTTTGAATTAAAACAAAGAAAATGCATATAGTACCAACTCATCTTCAGCTCAGACTTCATTGTATGATTAGAAATGCATCACTAAAAGCCAAATTCTCAGTTAAATTACACTAAAAGCCCACGTTGATAACAGCAAGCCAGACTTCGGGGTTCCGGCCTGCCAATGAGTGAGCAACATATAGATCTTGCTCTAATCACTCCCAATTATTGGTGCAAACTACTGACAGTTCAATCTAGCCATGCTGTCTGTCTGAATATGGCTGTTAATAAGAAGGGTAAACATTTAAATACGTATCATTTTTAGAAATAACGTAACAGGCAAGTTCACTTCAATTTAAAATTTAGGTTCTATTCAAATACAACAACACTAGAACCGAGTATAGCTAATATAAGTAAGCAAACTTAAGGGCAAAACAGATGGACTCACAGTAACAGCCCTGCAAAGTGCCTTAAGGATCTTAAGCAAAAGGATAAATAGCAGGATACCATGCTGTTTTGCTAAAAACTTACCTGACATAGATGTGCAACCATTTTCTGAGAGTAGAGATGCATGCACAAAAGTGAGAAGATGATTGCAAGTAACAGACTTCAGTATAATAAATAATACATAATTCTAAATGAATAGAAATATTGTATGAAACTAAACAAATATTCCTATATTTCTTACCTCTCGTTTTGCAAGCAGGACATTAGGAACAATATGTGGTAAACAACGTCCAAGCATCAACATGACACTTTTTTCACTATCAGCAATTCGAGACACCTAAATTGCAATTTTTTGGCAAAATCATATACAGCAATTGAGTTATACAACAAGTCTTTGATAAAAATGGTTTGAATTTCTTTCAGAAATTAGCACACAACTCAAATCTAAAATAAAATGCACATCTTAAACATATTGGGGAAAAGTAAAAGCTATCTGTATGTAATTATGAAATTGGTTCAGAGAACACACTGGGATAATGAGACAGCACCACTGTGTGAATGACTGTCCAAAGGATATTAGATTAGTATGTACCTAGATTTAAAAAAATGGTACCTAGACCAACATATTCATGTGACAATTGGGTAAGGTGGTCAAATATATTACCAGCTCAAATCTTAAGTTATTGGGAATAGAGCTTGTTAAAGGAATGTAAGCGATTGTACCTACCTATCTATGTTTGGAAAAAAAAATTTTTTTTTCAAAAAAAAATATCTTAAGTTATTCAAAGGTAAATGCATAAGCAAGTGGCAGAGGTAGAATGAAAGAACAATGAAAGACTAACAATCAAAGCTGAAATAGGTACCTTTGCTTAATTCTTATGATTCAAAAGGAATTACTATTTTACAAAAATAAATGTACCTCTGATCCCAAACGGCTGTCTGCTGACATCTGGCAAAATGACAGTAATGCTTGATGGAATGCAGGTGATAACTTCCTGAAATAGTGAGATGGAAAGGAAATATAAAACATAACAAAAAGTTACTTGTACAAATCTATTTATTTCACAACTACCGTAATAATTAAAAAATAAATGTTCTGTTTAAAAGTTTAACTAAGAATTCTATATTGAAGCCTGAACAATCTTCAGAGGTATAATTTATAGGATTCACCAAGTGTGTTATATTTTATTTAATCATAAGTTATTGAATAAAGCACAGCTGATTGGAGTTGCTCAATATCTTAAATCTTAAACCATGATTTATCATTTATACAACACGCTAAGCCAAAAATGAAAAATTACGATATGGCTTGGCAAAATATGTAAACCTAGTCTATACTTAGAGAAATATAATAAATTAATTTCTGAAATCATGTTGTAACTGAAACAGGAAGACAACTGAAAAATAATCAGCATGTCAAGATTCCTTCCATTAAGACATTGCAATTCGTCATGGTTAACATAACCCTATGCATTTCTGGATTTCACTCCAAATAAGTGACTACTACATGGGTAAGAAAACATGGATAATTGATGGCCAGTATTTCAAGAGAAATTTGGAACTAAGAATGTTCACACGGAATCCCATAACCTTAATGTATTACATCAAACCTGGTAGGGTAGTTATTTAATTAAAGGTGGAGATGATAAAACTCCTATTTCAAAAAAGAAAGAAAGAAAGAAAGAAAGAAAGAGAGAGAGAGAAAGAAAGAAAGAAAGAAAGAAAGAAAGAAAGAAAGAAACAAACCTAACAAGCATTTTTGTGTGTTGATAGTATAATTTCAGAACCTGAATATAGTTGTTAAATGTTCAATACAATATTTTATGGTAAAAACAAAGCATAGATGAATTTAACTAACCTATTAGGTTTATCAAAATGTATGGCAGCTTTATTTGATGGGGAACAAGGTGGAAATTTTTCTCTTTCTTTATAAGCAAAAGGTATTCCAATATCCTCTTTAGAAGTCCTACATTCAGATTCCATTAAAGTTATTTCCTCTTCAGTTCTCCCAAGTTTATCATCATTAATTGAACTTTTAATGTCTAAATATTTTCCATTATCATCTGGGAGTGTGGGAGGCACTTGGGCTGAAGATGACTGTACTGTGTCACATATCGTTGGAATAGAAGTTTTTTGACTTCTCAAGTAGTCTATTTCACTGCAACAGAGAAAAGAAAAAGCTTCTGAAACAAAAAATTAGTATGAAATAAATCACCTTTAATGACTTATCTAGTTCATGAATAAATTTTATGAAATATTTTATTGGGACACATCTACCACAAATTTAAAAATATAGCAATATACTGGCCCAAACTCTGTGGAACATTCTTACCACTGGAGAGGAGCACTTGGTTTTGCT
The DNA here is from genome assembly GCA_032468215.1 of Stegonotus admiraltiensis. Taxonomy (NCBI): domain Eukaryota; kingdom Metazoa; phylum Chordata; class Lepidosauria; order Squamata; family Colubridae; genus Stegonotus; species Stegonotus admiraltiensis. Next base: position 75,254 of record JANHZT010001500.1, on the reverse strand, counting down.
GGGTAACTCTAGGCCCAAGGGGGAGTTCATTGCTGGAGGTGGATGATGAGGTAAGATCTCATCCCTATACCATCCATATCTTGTTTCCTGGGGGGTTTTTTTGCACATAGTTTTAAATTTTTAATATGCAATGTTTTAAAAGTTAAACAGCTTTTCTATTTATCTTTTATTATCTGTAAGCCACCCAGATCTGCCTTATCAGGAAGATGGGCAGCATATATATTTAATAAATAATAAAGTAAGCTACTGCCATGCTGGTATATTCATATCCAGAATCCCTGCAAAACTATTTTCTTCATTCCTTTTGATGCATGAAAATAATTCTGACAAAAGATACCTTTATTTATTTTATTTATTTAATTTTATTTATATACCGCCCTTCTCCCGAAGGACTCAGGGCGGTGTACAGCCAAAAGTAAAATACAGAAAATACA
>JANHZT010001500.1:49137-65842 GCA_032468215.1 Stegonotus admiraltiensis | reverse complement strand
TTTGACAGTCTCAGTCCTATTGGCTAATAGACAATGACAACCCTCTCTGGATGCTGCCACCACTCAACGAGAAGGACCGTATCAGGTAAGACCAACATTCCTTTTTTTTCAAAATTCACTAGTATAATGTAAAATAGGATTTGTTTGTCCCATTGTATAGGAAGGCTTTCACACTGGCAGGCTTGAATCTATTTCCAGCAATGGTACTGTTGGGGAATTTTAATGGCATTCCTTACCAATATTGTTCAGATCTTAGGTCAAGACCATAGCACATATACTTATGAAATGCATATTTGTCACCTATGGAGGATAGAGCTAATCGTTCCTCTTATCAGAAACTACTCAGATCAATCTCCCAAAGCAATTGTGCATTATCTTCCAAAGTACCAGGACCAAGAGGTTTCCAGAATGGTGGGCAAATTTTGTGCCATAGAATTAATAGCCTGAAGTTACTGGATCTGACTGTGATATGTCTAGTTTCAGGTACAAATGGTTTTTGTTTTACTAAATATTTGTAGTCTTGTATTCTTTTCTCAACCTTTTGCTTTTTTGGTCAATGACCATATATTGGCATAAGAAACAATAAATTTAAACATTTGGAAACTGATTAAGAACTTTTAGAGTCACCATATAAACTTATAATTTACTTAACAAAGTAATAACAGAGGTCACATCTTTCTGGTTACGGCCAGATATTACCTTGAAATTTTTGATCAGTTTCTTCCTGGTAGAATTGTGCTATGAGGAAATAGGTTTCACTTCATTTTTTATCCATTTTTAGTCACTCAAGGCCACTTTCTTGAGAGGACTTGTGTGACTTTTGTCAGATTAGTAATTCTATTTAAGCATTGCTGAATTTATTGTGATGCTTTAGTTAAAGATCATCTCTCCCTTTCCCAACGCACCTAAATCTATGGGTCCAATCTAAGAACCATATTGTATTGAACATTTTTCTCAAATACACATATTTACATGTCAATGTATGAAACAGTTTCTTTTCACATATGTTTAGACTTTTAAACGTAATAAACCTATATGTCAACTCATCCATGGGTCAGTCAGAAACATCCTACAATTGAAATTTCAGACCTGCATCTCTGCCAGGACTAGAAAGCAACAAGGGGCAAACAATCCATCTTCACTGCTAGGGGGAGAAAAAAAACAAGAGGGTGTTTCAAAGGTGAGCCAAAGGAGACAACAAATGGTATTTTGGAGGACTCTAATTTCTACAAATTTTACTCAGCTTGTAGAACAAAAATATGGATTTAAAGAGACAGCCCAACCAAATTCTAAATTCCCTTCCACAGAGTGGATTCAAGGCTGCATGCCAAAGCCACCTCTTTGAAGAAGTCATAAAATTAAACTATGACATCATTGGTTTCAGCAAAACAAGAGCATTAATCCATATTATCCAAATGGGATAATAATAGCCATAGGCAAAACCCCACATAATGGTGGAGTTGGCATCACTGTTGTCAACCAACAAGTACAAAACATTCAGTCAGTACAAATAGTTTGCAAATGTCTTACAACCCTCAAATTAAAAATAAAAGGCAGAATGACCAACTGCTCATCAACCCATGTTATGTTCCCTACAGTAATTTGGACAAAGATCAAACCAATGCTTTTATGAAGAACTTAAACAACAACTAGCTCAACTGGTCTACAAAAAGTTCATCAAAGGATATCCACATGCTTAAGTAGGCTCATGTGGAGTGGGTGAAAACTATGGGCCTTTTCTCAAAAGAGAAGTAAAATGAATATGATGATTAGCAATCTTAATTATAAAGAAACAGATGATAAACACCTTCAATACTTTGAGAAATTAGCAGGGAAATACTGGACCTGACACTCCCCTAACTTGGAAAGGAAAGCAGAGTTCAACTACATACTATGCAAAGATGCAAATTTTATCCCAAGTGTTAAAGTACAGTACTAACTCAGTATTGGCAGTACATATAAACCAATTTAAATGCCTAACTTGAACATCCCTTCTCAATGGCAATTCTTAAGAAATATGACAGTAGGTACAATTCTACTTGAGAAACAAATTCTACAATAAAATTGGTATAATAACGCGACGCTATAAACAATTTATTTTTTTAAAAAAGGTAGCAGCCACAAAAATTCCAAAAAATAACTGGAAGAACTCCTTTCCAGCAATAAAATTAGACAGCAATTAAGAAAGGAACTCAAGGGAGAAAATAAATTTGATATGACTGTACTGTGTGAGCTGAACTGTAAGTTAAAGCAAAAACCAAAAGACTATGAAAATTACCCAACACAACAACTTGTAAAAACAACAGAAAAGCAATATCAAAAGGGCTGGGGGAAAATGCAACCAATGAGTTTTGAAGGAGTCAAGAAGGACAAACACATCTGATTGACAAAAAACTGAAGCTGAAAATTAGCATTTTTATATGGATCTTTTTGCTTCAAAAATAGCCAACATAGAGCACCATTACTCAGATTATATCTAATGGCATCAAAAATTAATTAGATGTGATTCACCTTGCAATTTGACAGTTTAAAACCAGGAAGAATGGTCAATGGTTGAATATCCTTTGATAAAGCAAATTGTACAACAGATGGGAAACGTCAAAGCAAAATCAGATCCTTTAGCTAATGATGATCTACTGCTGTGAAGAGCAGAACTCTAAAATAAACAGAAGCAGAGAAGTTTCTACTAATGCAGTATGCAATAAAGAGGCAAGTACTACAGAAATCTGCTCAGAGACCAAATCTGGAATGCAGAAACTTATGAAAATTTTAAACGTCATCGAATTAGTTCTTTTTAGGTTTGATGGATAAAGAGCTTATGTACAAAGATGGATAGACACAATGGAAGAATGAATAGTAAAGGTGATGGAGTTGGCAGAGATGACAAAACTGTTTTAATTAAAGAGAAGAATCTATCTAGTTTTGTTTCTGTTTGGAAACTGCTTCTGGATTTTGTGCTCAAAACTGAAAAAAAGGAAACTTTGATTTAAGGTACTGGTGACTAGATTGGTTTTGTTGTTATAGAAATGGTCTGAAATAGAAATGTAAAGCAAAAGGTTGAGGATGCAACTCTTTTTTCCTGCCTCGCTGCTCTGATATTCTGACGTCTGGGACAAGGTTCACTCCTATTCGATCCACTGAGTGCCAATCAAATTCCTCTGCAGCTATAAGCCTGCCTTCTTCTGTATTTCCCCCAGTCTAATTCACTCAGTCGAGGAAATCAGACTTGAGTGCCTTTGTTAGTGTAATTAGTGCCTTTTTTTCTGCTTTTCTATTGATTCCTTTGTGAGAGCTACAATTTGGTTGCTGTTGCTCCGTTTCGATCGCTGCCTGGGTGAGTCGGCTTGCTGGGGCTCCGGCTGCCACTCTCCGCTTGTTTTTGGGACGCAATTTGCTTTTGTTTGTTAACGCGGTTTCAGCGTCCCTTATCTACAGCTCGAGCCGTGGGAGTGAAGGGGGTTCTCAGACGGCCCCAGGGGACTATCCTCCTCCCTCATAGCTCTCACCAGCCTTTTCTAAGCGGCTCTGGAGTCTCTGCCGGCTGGCAGACTCATTTCGGGAGAACGCTTCGGGGTGGCTTTTGAACTACCATTTTTTGATTGCTGGCGGTCTGAAACTTCCCCGTTGGAACAAAGTGGCCTTTTCTGTGGCGGTACCATTGTTTTGCACCCCTTTGGCTACTGAAGATCATCTGCCTGGCGTGCTGGGAGAATCCTGACTCACACCCGCCATTTTGCCGCCCGCCATTTTGGATATTTTTGGCGCGCATTTATTCTGCGCCCTGGGCTTAGGTTCCCAAGGGTCATAGCGAAGCGTTGTGGCCTTGGACGCTGTCCAGTATTGTCCTATCTCCCGTATTCATCCTGATCTTCATACAGCAAAGAAAGTTGTACCTTTTACTGTTTCGGGACTCTCTGTTTGGCCAGTGTGATTTACTTTAATTAAAAAAAAAAACGGGGGGGGAGAATTTCTATTTACAGACTTTTATGTTCATTTCATTAGTTATTTACAGTTTTCAATCACTTATTTAATTAATTCATATAGCACCATGGCAGAGGTGGAGCTCTCTTCTGACTTAGAGCAGGATTGCTCACCACCTAGAGCCCCTTCCCCAAAACCTTCTAGGGGTAGGAAGACTAAGGCCTCTAAGGCCACTAATGTCTTACCTGCAGTGGACAAGGAATCTAAAAGAAGGCATAATGCCTTAGAGAAACAGTTTAGGAAGGCTCAGCTCCAGGCGCAGCAGAAAGGCTACCCCCTAGAGCCTGAAGTGACAGTGATTCCTCCTCCTTCTAGCACCATTATGACTTCTCAAGAGGGTGCCCAAGGGGACTGTTCCCAGATCATTTTGGAGGCTGGGACTTGTGATCAGGCCTTACCACTTCCCACCACAGATTTGGGCACTTCCAGACCTGGTTCCTGAGGTGCCATGTGCCAGGCTTCTCAGCTGCCCCATCATTTGTCTGAAGCTGCCTGGGGACCCACAGCAGCTAGTCTTTGAGTAGGAGAAGGTCATAGTCATGGTCAAGTCCTGGATTTCCAATCCTTGGTATCCCAAACTATTACTCGCATTTTTCAGGCAGGTTTGCAACGAACTACCTGTCTCATACCTCAGGGAACTGCCCCTGTGGCTCCTTGTCAATTTCCCACATCTGTAACGCAACCTTCTGTTGCCTCATATGGTCATGGGGCTGAGGTAGCCCGGGATGAGGAATATTTGGAGGAATTTGACCTTTCAGATGATGAGGAAACGGTTTCTGACAAACCAGCATTTACAGGGTTATTGTTCAAATCGCTTTTACATAAGGCCAAAGTGGCCACTAACATGGACAAACGGCTGGAGCAGCCTACGACCTCCCAATCTCAACCTGATTCTATGGGAGATTTGTTTCTCTTACCTGAACCAGATCATGACTTTGTCCCTTGTCCAGACCTTTTTTTGCAGGTCATTCAGAAGCCATGGGAACATCCGGCCTCCTTGTCGGGCCCTAACTCCTTTGACAGAAAACTGTACTGCTCAGTCCCTGAGTTGGATGCCTTGCTCCAATTGCCAGCGGTGGATGAACCAGTTGCTAGCCTTACATCTTCTTCAGTGCTTGTCGGGGAGGTTGGAGACGGTCTCAAGATGGAGGACAAAAGAGCTGAGTTGGGTTTCCGCAAGACCCACCAGGCTACTGCCTGGGCCATATGGGTGGCCACTTCTGCTTCCTTTTTCAACAGGGTGTTGCTCATTTGGCTTCGCCAGATCTGGGACAGACTACCTCCAGAGGAAGCCCGCTTACATCAGGATGTTTCCAAAGTTATTGCGGCGGCTGAATACTCAGCGGATGCTTCTTTAGATGCAGCTAAGTTTGCCTCCCGAGCATTGGCGTCTACGGTGTTGTCTCGTCTTCTGTGGTTGCGCCACTGGAGAGCAGACATGAAATCTAAATGGAGGCTCACAGCGGCTCCGTACAAAGCGCCTTCCTTGTTTGGAGATTCATTGGACTCTGTTTTAGTGGAAGGCAGAGATAAGAAAAAAGTGCTTCCTTCTGCTTATTGACGGATGGACCGCAGGTACTCACCTTATGCTAGACAGCCATTTCGTTCGGACCAGGGGGCCAGTAGTTCCTCCTTTCACTGACCAGCATCTTTCACCTACCCATCTTCTGACCAGGCTTCCTTTCAGGACCGTGGTCGGCGCCAATCGAGCTTCAAGAGACCATTCAGAGGTTTCTTTTCCCGCAACCCCCGTAGGGGCAAATGACTCACAGCCTCAGGTTCCCATTGGAGGCAAGCTTCAGGCGTTCTACCATCAGTGGGAACTCACTACCTCGGATGCATGGATTCTTCACACGGTCACCACCGGCCTCATTTTGGAATTCACCTCTCCACCCCCAGCTCGTTTTCTACAATGTCCAGTGCCTTTTCAACCAGCAAGACGACACCTTATGGAACTCGAGATCCAGCATCTTCTGCAGATCGAGGCCATAGAGCCGGTTCCTCTGGAGCTGACTCGGACAGGATTTTATTCCATCTTATTTCTGGTCCCAAAGACCTCCGGAAACTGGCGAGGTATTCTGAATCTAAAACAGTTAACCCTCCACATCTTGTATCGTCGTTTCAAGATGCATTCTCTCACATCATTTCTTGGCTGCCTCAGACAGGGGGATCTCATGCAATCAATCGACCTAAAGGAGGCGTACCTGCATGTGCCTATTCATCCAGCGCACAGGAGGTTCCTCAGGTTTGCCTTTGCGGGTCACCATTTCCAGTACAAAGCAATGCCTTTCGGCCTCTCTTCGGCACCACGCACCTTCACCAAGATCCTGGCGGCCTTGGAGGCGTCTCTCAGAGAGAGGTCGGTTCGCTTGGTTTGTTATCTGGACAATATTTTGATCCTCTCATCTACGGCCATTCAAGCAGACCAGGACAGACGGTTGGTGCTCACCGCTCTGCAGTCTCATGGCTTCACTCTCAATTTGGACAAGCGCCATCTCTGCCCTACAACCCGCATCCTGCACTTGGGGACAACAATAGACTCGATTCAAGGTCTGGTTTTTCTCTCTCCAGACCATCAATCCAGTATTCGAGACCTGGTGTCCCAGGTGTTGTTGCAAAAGAAAGTTCCGTTGCTGCTCCTCTCCCAGCTCCTTGGCAAGCTCATCTCCGCCATTGCCATTGTTCCGTGGGCTCGATTTCATCTGCGTCAGCTGCAATGATTTCGCCTTCCATTCCAGAAACAAGGCCATGGGGAGTCACTCACCAGGGTGGATGTCCCGGCTCGGGTATGTCTCTCCCTGCATTGGTGGTTGTCTCCAGCTCTTCAGAGGGGATCTCTCTTTTTGGAACCGGAATGAGTAACATTGACTACGGATGCCAGTCTCTACGGTTGGGGCGCCCATCTTCAGTCCCATTTGGCTCAAGGCACCTGGTCGGTGTTAGAGAAACTTCACCCCATCAACTGGTTGGAGTTGCGGGCAGTTCGATTGGCACTTGTCCACTTTCACCACCTGGTGTTCCAGAAACATGCTCTCATTCTAACAGACAATATGACCACCAAGGCTCATATCAACTGGCAGGGAGGGACCCGTTCCCCAGCATTGATGGAAGAGACGGAAAGACTGATGGCGTGGGCAGAGACACATGTGCTCTCACTGAAGGCGGAACACACTTCAGGGGACAGCAATGTGGAGGCGGACTGGCTCAGTCGGGGCCATCTCGATCAATCCGAATGGAAGTTACATCCTTGGCTATTCCAAGCCCTGTCTCGATGGTTCGGGTCTCCGATTCTGGACCTGTTTGCCACCTCCCAAAATGCTCAACTGCAGCAGTTCTTTTCCTGCTTTCCAGCTCCAGGCGCAGAGTGTCTCGATGCTCTGCGAATCCCATGGCCCCGAGGACTTCTGTAGACATTCCCTCCAATCCCGATCATTCCCAACGTGATTCGGAAGTTGTTGGCGGAACAAGTGGACCTGATCCTGGTGGCTCCTTATTGGCCCCATCGGGCTTGGTTCGCCGACCTGATGTCCTTGTTGATCGAGCCCCCGTGGCAGATTCCTCAGGATCAAATCTCCCTCAGTCAGGGCGCAGTTCAACATCCAGACCCAAGGTGGCTCCGGTTGACAGGATGGCGCTTGAAAGGATCCGCTTGGCCAAGAGGCACCTGTCCAGCGACGTGATATCTATCATGCAGGCGGCCAGATGACAATCAACTGTCTGTATCTACAATGCTTCCTGGAATGCATTTGTGCGGTGGTGTGCTTCAAACCACGTGGCCCCTACTTCTGCCACTGTTCTGAGGTTCTTCAGTTTCTGTACTCCGGTTTTGGCAAAGGACTAGCTCCCTCAACGCTCCATTGCCAGGTAGCAGTGCTAGCCACAGTCCTGCTTGGTGACAACCGACAACCTTTGTCGCAAGATATTAGTATTAGAACTTTTCTGCAGGGTGTGACTAATCTGCGGCCACCAGTGATACACCGTTTTCCCACATGGGATCTTACCATTGTTCTTCAAGCTTTAACTTTGCCTCCCTTTGAACCTCTTCATTCGGTTTCCTTACATTACCTTACCTTGAAAATGGCCTTCTTGTTGGCGATCACATCGGCTCGTCGGGTGTCAGAGATTGCGGCTCTTTCTATTCGGAAGGACCTGTGTACCTTTTACTCGGACAGAGTGGTGCTTCGCTTAGGCTTGGCGTTTCTACCCAAGGTGAACTCTCCATTCCATCGAGCTCAAGAAATTGTTCTTCCCAATTTTTGCCCGGACCCTTGTCATCCGTTGGAGAAGCGGTGACATACTCTGGATGTGCGTAGGGCTTTGAAATGTTACATCAGCAGAATGGCTTCGTTCCGTAAGACTGAGGCCTTGTTAGTTTCTTTTCTGCCTGCGTCCATGGGACAGAAGGTTTCTTCTGCTACAGTGGGTCGTTGGCTCAAGGCCTGTATCTCTAAGGCATATGAGGGCAGTGGTAGTCCTATCCCTACTAGAATTTTGCCCCATTCTACAAGGAGTGCGGCTACATCTGCCGCTTGGGCCACCCAGGCCTATGTTGATGATATATGCAGGGCAGCAACTTGGTCTTCCCTTATTTCCTTTGTCCGACATTACTGTTTGGATGTTTATGCTTCTGCAGATGCCGCTTTTGGCAGGCGTGTTTTACAATCTGTAATTTCCTCCCAGGGCCGAGGGGATGGCTCTGTCCCCACCTGAGGACTTAAGCTTGGGTACGTCCCAGACATCAGAATATCAGAGCAGCGAGGCAGGAAAATGGACGTTGCTTACCTGAATGTCCTTTTTCTCCTCACTGCGATGATATTCTGTCCCTCCCGTGGGTTTGCCATCACCTGGCCTGGGTAGGGTTTTTTCCTTCTGTTTCCTCTGCAGCTGTTGATTGACTGCCTTTATGGTTCTTTGGACTAACCGGTCGGAACTTTGGTCTGATGTTGGCTTGACTTCATGAAACGACTGGGGGAAATACGGAAGAAGGCAAGCTTATAGCTGCAGAGGAATTTGATTGGCACTCAGTGGATCGAATAGGAGTGAACCTTGTCCCAGACGTCAGAATATCATCGCAGCGAGGAGAAAAAGGACGTTCAGGTAAGCAACGTCCATTTTTTTTTATTCTTCAGCACTTAAAGTCAGAAATCACTACTTTTTTCTTCTTTTTTTGCACCCCTTTTCTTTCTTCTTTATCTTTCCTGACTTTTGTTTCTATTTGTATTTTATCTCAAATCAAACTTTATTAAAAATTAAAAAAACCAAGCTCAAAGTAGCCCAAAAGCTATCAATGAGCAGAACATGTATGCATGCACAGCAACATGGACCTGGACAACAAACAAGTAACTTTATAACTTTGCCCATAAGACTGACCTCCTATGAGATGGAGAGACAAAATACAGAAAAATCTTGATCCCAGTTGAAACACTACAGCACTGCATTGCATGCAGTACAACCAAGCTTTGGTATCATCACTTTGGGCAATGAACCTACTCAATGAATATGACCCCCAAAGTATGTACAAAAATCTGTTCTAGAAATTCCACAAATGGATTGAAAAAGAAAAACTAATTGCTGTACAACAGAGAGGATTTGAGAAGAGAGATCAACTGTAGAATCCCCAAAATACATATAATTAAAAATAAAGCAGCATCCCACTTAGGTGGCAGTTCCTGATTTTAAAGCTTTGATTTAATCCACAGGCCAAAACTCTAAAAGACTCTGCAATGAACCATTGTCTATTATCACTTATTAACAGTTCCTATCATGATAACATTTCTTTCAGAGTAAGGTATCAAATTAGTGGGTAGTTCTTCTACCTCTATTCCAAACTCAATAATGGTAAAATGGATACATTTTATATGGGAGTGCAGTATTTTGAATTAAAAAGTCAAAAAGGTGTGTTGCCGAACAAATAAGTAAGTGCTGACCTAGCCTTTGTTATAATGTCACAAGATCCTAGGTAAAGTGTATTTAGGGTTTAGGAATTGCAAGTAACAAGTATGTGTACTTTGATGTGTGACTCAAAACACTTTTTAAACCTTTTAACATGAACTGCTGCTAGCATTTTTGCCCCTCTATTTTTAATCTCTGTATTAACTGTGTACTCAAACAATTTACCAGTTCAAACTTCTACACAACAGCAAACGTAGTAGACATGTATGATGTGCGAATATGTTACTCTTTAAACTGTTGCTGGCCTATTACAAATATTGTTACTGAATGAATTTACAGCTTCTAAAATTGGGAGATTACTTCCATTATACTAGGTTCTGTATGAAGCATGATAAATTCATAGCTCAAAATATCCAGCATAGTATCAATGTAATTCTGGAAAGATTTTCTCTCACCCTTTTTGCCACGTAAGGTTTTATTTTATTCTACTGGTCTTAAAACTTTCTGAGATGACCTCGGGTATACATTCTATAAGGAGCTCAACTTGGATAATATCCCAACTTTTACTGTTAGGAATTAATTCAATCAAAATTCTGAAGGATGACACTTCAGGTTATACTGTTTTTCTCTTCTGTGTGTACAGAGAATAAAAGTGTTAAAGGCTGCTATTTTCCTAAGAATGAACACACAAGTATTCTACTGGTCCCCCACTTCAGACGGCAGTTGCAATATTTATATTTTTTCCCTGAATAGAAGGAATACAGTACTCTATTAACTGCTAGTCTTGTACTATGACAATTATTTACCTCTATCATCACAAGATGAATAACATTTTGTCAGCTGGGTTAGTTACTGCTCGTTAGAGGCTGATTTACATGTGACTTATGATAAGTTACTTGGAAAAAAATCTGCAAGCTTAAATGTTTGTAAAGATTAACCTATAAGGAAAAAGATGAATTCCTTAATGATCCAACACTTGGACAGAATTTCAGCACTGTAGACTCTTCTACTTTAAACTCTCCCTTCTTTCTGGTTACATAGAACAGAACTATTATTCAAAAGAATTCCAGTGGCATGCTTTCCCTCACATGTTGCAGTACAGATGCAAGGTGTTAAAATAAAAACTAGTTGTAGATGTAGTTGAAGATGACTACTGTGTTTTCCCAAAAATAAGATCCTGTCTTATATTTTTTTGAACCCTGAAATAAGCACTTGGCCTTATTGCCATGCGCTCAAAAGCCCGATTGGGCTTATTATCAGTGGATGTCTTATTTTGGGAGAAACAGGGTATGTAGTAACAACACTATAGCTCAACAACAATGAGCCTTATATGGGTGTGGTAGTCGTATAGTTGTCTAAAATCACTCTTGAAATACTATCTTGTAATGTGTTTAAATAAAGACCTGTCTTTAAATTATACAAGCTTAAGAAATGGACTCTGATATCAGACTTTTTATAGTTCCTTGAGAGTAAGAATTGAAGAATACAGAAAAATAGTTAATTTTTAATTACCTATTAATTACATTTTAGTTGTGCTAACTTAACATTAAACCCTTGATGAACTTTGCATCTGACATTATTTTGGTTCAAGATTAAAGTCATTTAAGTGCCAATATGTTTACAGTTTTGCCTAATCACAGTTTTAAAGTACTATTTCATTGACAAGCAAATTACATAGGATAACTGCTCCAGCTCTTGGAGTAATTACATCAAGTCCTCTGGTTTCTATTTCATTTGTTTTATGAGCTGCAATCATTTCCTCATTTACAGTGAAAGGAAAATATGAAGCAAGTCTAATGAATGTAAATATATTCTATTTTATTAAGAAGATAATTTTTTTTTGTTCAAAGGAGAAAGTTTTGGGGTTTTCCACTCTGAAATAACTTTTCAGAGTCCTTCAATCGCAATTAGTGGTGAACCATTAACAAGATCAGTTACTTATGACCAATAGCTAAAACAATTTACACAATCATCAGTGAACAGAACAAAAGAGGGAAGCAACAAAACAAGAAACAACAAATAGGGTATATAAACATAACATTCTGGTTCTCCAAATTAGCCAACATAGTTTAGTCTATGTAGTTAAATCTATGGAGTAGTTAATATGTTATGTAAACTCTATCATGTTAATTTAATGAACCATTGTTCAGTTAAGCACAAGCTTTTACAGCAGGAGAAACAAGAAAATTTGGCCAATTTTTCTAACCGCCTTTTCTTCAACTTTCTTGTTACTTTATTTCTTAACAGTCCTGGCAAATAACATTACAATACATAGGTTAAAAAGATGTTACGAATGTAATTTTAGCTAAAAACTAGAGATAACATTTGTCAGAAGGCTTTTATCAAATTTTACTAAAAATCTGATGGACAAGCAAGGGAGCAATTGGGTGAGCCTACATATAAACTTCTGCTGTTGTCAATGTCCACATGAAAGCAAAGATATCTAGTGAAGGATAGTTCTGCCAGGCTAAACAGGGAAAGATCAGCAAGAAATTCTGGTGTCTTCTATTCTAAGGATATGTTCTATATACAGATGCCTAACCAAGGCAGAGAGCTGCAGGATTCTCTGGTGATATGCTAATAGTCAACTTATGACCACAACTGAGCCCAAACTTTCAGTTACGAAGTAAGACATTTGTTAAGTGAGTTTTGCCTCATTTTACAACATTTCTTGCCACAGTTGTTAAGTGAATCACTGCAGTTGTTAGTCACATAGTTGTTAAATGAATTTGTCTCCCCACTGACTTTGCTTGTCAGAAGGTCACAAAAGGTAATCACATGACCCCAAGACACTGCAACCATCAAAAATATGAGTCAGTTGCAAAGTGTCTGAATTTTAATCATGTGAACATGGGGATGCTGCAATGATAGCAAGTGTGAAAAATGATTGTAAGTCACTTTTTTGAGAGCTGTTGGAATTTTGAACAGCCACTAAACGAACTGTAGTAAGTCAAGGATTACCTGTATTACAACCTACAAAAAAAACTGAAAAGTGAATATGCCTGATGACATCCCTAATTTACACTAACCAAATTATTAATAAACAAAGTCCTCAGTATTTGCAATAATAGCAAGTATTTAGGAATAAAATCTTATCAATCACTAATCTCAATATTAAGCTAACAAAAAGTTTACAAAACTATAAAATCAAACTAAGAATCTACCACATTACCACAATCAGCCATCTCATAAATTCTGTCACATGACTGCTTCACAAAATAATTGATAATTGTATGCTAGTAAAAAATCAAATGGTATCAAATCTCTCATCTTCAGATGCTTAAAAAAGCACAAAAGAAATAAATATCATGTAAGTTCAACAGATACCATGTGATCTCTACCCCGCCTTAAGGAAAATAGATTAAATACCATGTAAGTTCAACAGATACCATATGATCTCTACCCCTGCCTTAAGGAAAATAGATTTTCCTAATATAATACTAAATTAGGTTCATTATTCTTATATACAGTAATTCTTTATTCTTATACAGTACCAGCTGTACTGGCAAATAAATATTCATATGAGCAGTTTTAGTAAGCAGTATATTTAAAGCCTATGTTTTTGCTAATTAGATATTACATTGTAGTTTTTCAATTCACAGAAGGAGGTGAATTGGTTGGTCCTACATTGCCTGTACAAATAGCCAAGTCACATATATAGTATATATGTACCTTACGTGATCTCAGTACCTTATCAATATCAGATATTGAGCTGATTTAGTTTGCTAAATAAATCACAACATACGGTAATCCACGTATTATTGGCTTAGAAAAAATGTGTAAATCAGAAATAAACAAATAACATTATGGTTTGATGTTATTTGCAAACACTAAAAAACTCCTTATTTTTATTAATGTAAGTGACTGAAATAAAGAACTAAAATTACTCTTCATAATAACAGACATTTTGCAAAAATTCTAGCATGGGTGTAATCTGGCTGCTGCAGATGTTTGTTTGCATGCAGATGTGTTATTTATGGAAGCTTCTCAATAGAATCACAAAATGCTGTTGTCTCTCTAAACTGCTGAAGTGCTTAAAATATTCTACCTGACTTTGTACAGTGATGCATTTCTTGGTAGTTATTGTAGTTACAAGCATTTACATGGCATCATTTACATAAAGTCTTTCCTGACTCAACATTATTAGACACTAGCCATCTAATGAGATATGTTGTTGACTTCCCAGTGTATATTTCTTCAGTAAAAACTAGAAATGACTTAACATTTTAGAAAATCACTTATCACTATATTGATACTAAAGATTGAAAAGATGGAAACATTTGCATGGAAACATTTATTATTCTTACATTAAGTTGAACAAAATTTACTGAGTATTGTCCAAACATCCTCCCACAATCTGAAGCTATAAGCAATATACACAACACATACATTTTCAATTAAACTATTATCTAATCCAATATCTCAGCATTAATTATACCACCACAGTATTCTAAAACATGTACCTGCATTAATATTTCGAGATGTTGTCTCTGAAAGAGCAAGAGCTAAAATCAATAAAGTGTATTAACTTAATATCTTTATTTTGCCAATGGTTTAGTACAGATTAAAAACTGCTGCTTCTTTAGCTATGACTTTTAGTTTCTATCGAATTGCAAATGGCAAGAGAAACCAGAAAAACTCCAGCTGATTCAGAACTCAAGGCTGGTTTTACATACTGCATTACAATATTGAGACTTTTGAACTTTGGTGTTACCAGACTCCTGAAAATATCAGGGATAGACAAGAAAATAAATGATCAAATCGATTCAGAGTTCTTACTTGTGGTATAAATGACCATGCTCAAATTATCACATTTTGGATGTATTATGTATAACCAAGCTCTCTTGAGTAATTTATAATGCTGAGAATAAAAAGAAAAAGGGACCAACCAGCAGCATAATATATGGACATGATTTCAGTAATAATGGGTACACCATTAGAAAACCTGAAAAACCAGATAAAGGACACATCACTATGAAGAAAATCTACCAACGTGATGCTGGTAATCAAGTTGAGGTTGACTCATTAAGAGTCAACACCAACTTGATTATTGCCATCAATCACACTATGTTTACTCCTAGTTTGTTCACTAAATCACAACTGGCGGGGGTCTTATTCTAATGACTTAGAATGACTTAGAATCAGATATCATATCATAGCAAGTTCATATGATGACCTCCTAAAATTAAGAGTCTCTCCCAAACTTATCTCTGAACTGAAATGTTTGTGACAAAGGTGAAAGTATTGCGTTTGTGTGTGTATATAAAATTCAGATTATCAAATCAGCTGAAATCACAGTACTATTTTTTTCTATGGTGATGCATGAACTACCCAAAAACTTTAAATTTATGCTGTATAATTCAACCCATCATGGCCCTAAAAAACCTTGCTATAAAAACAGTAAAAGCCTCATAATAAGCAGCAGTTGCAATCTACGTCATCTAAATGATCAACAGTTCATACATGGTACCAATGAGGGAGAATATTTGTAGCTTAGTGGTTGAAATGAGGGATCCTTGGTGCTCTCTGAGCTTGTTTTCTTGCGGACGTTTCATTATCCTACCTCGGTAACATCATCAGTGCCAGTAAGGAGTGCTGTTTGCTGTCAGTTTATATTCCAGTGTCTTGCCTGTCTTGTCCGCTCCCACCCACGCAGACAGGCAAGACACCAGAATACAAATTGACAGCAAACAGCACTCTTTACTACCTATTTTAAGGTAAAGAAATGTTTGCAGAACAGGGGCGATCCCTGCCTCTTTTCTACCAAGATTTGACAAACGCTCCGACACCAAATGAGGGGTATTGAAAATAACACACCCAAGCCAAGGTCAACCAAGGCCTGAAACCTGGCAAGGGGAAGAAATATATATACATAAAAAGAGAGTGAGCCCTTCTAAGCTTCCCTTTGTTAAGCACGGCTATCCACTTACGGAGCTGTCCGGCGCCAGGCTCCTTACCGCCTCCGACCATCGCTATGATCCCGGGAGCTACTGAGGCGGAAGGAGTCGGTGCCAGGGCTCCGGCGCCGCCCGTACTTTGTCGCTCGAAGTTGCCAGGATTGGAAAAATAGTCGCGCAGGCGAGGCAGCTCCCGGCCGCTCTCCAGAAGCTCCGTGTGCAATTCTAGCGCCGTCAACACGAACTGGTCGCGCAGCAGCTGAGCCGCTAAAGCATCCACGGGCACCCGGGGCGGTTCCTCGGCCTGTGCAGGCGGCGGTGGCGGCAACAGTTGTTGAAGGGGTGGCGAAGAGGAGGTGGAAGAAGAGACCGGGAGAGGAGCGCCCAAGACGCCGGGGTCGCTGCTGCTGCTGCCCCCCGGCCTGGTCTCCTCTGGCTCGGACTCTTCGGAGTCACTGAGGAAGGGGTTCACTCCCCCGCCCCCCACCACCGCCATCTTGGGAGAAGAGGAATTCCCCCAGAGCCGCGCGCTCTTCCAAGCTGCGCCCCAGACGAACCCCGTTACCACAGCAGCCGGTGGCAACCCACCAATCGCTCTCTCGCGAGAGCGCGCCCGGGCGCCTCCTGTCTTTCCGAGCTCGGTTTCCGCATAGGAACTCTCGCGAGATCGTCCTCGCTGCATTTCCGGTTCCTGGAGATACCGGCAGGCTTGAGGGAATCGCTAGATTCCCCATAGTTGAAGGGGGTGGGGTGCGGAAGTTAAATACAGGCAGTCCTCAACTTACGACCACAACTGAGCCCAACATTTCTGTTGCTAAGTGATTTTTGCCCAATTTCACGACTTTGCTTGCCACAGTTGTTAAGCGAATCACTGCAGTTGGTAAATTAGTACGGGGATCTCCAACCTTGGCCACTTTAAGACTTGTGGACTTCAA
>JANHZT010001500.1:38892-49037 GCA_032468215.1 Stegonotus admiraltiensis | reverse complement strand
AAAAGAAAAGGTTAAAATACACAACAAACTTTTCCAAAGGAATTTCAATGTGGACACACACTTGCGCGCACGCACACGCACGCACACACACACCAAAGAGAGCGCCAGCCCTTGTTCCCACCATGCCAGGATAAGGAGAACTTGGCGAGAAACCTGGAAACTCGGTGAAAGCCTCAGGTTGAGTGGAAGACGGAGGGGGCTCTGTTCCCACAATCCACCCAGCTTCCTCGTTGTGGGTTCCGGATCCCTGGTTTCCATTCCTGGATTGTTTGAGGGGATTCTTTGGCTGGAAAAAAAACCGAGACGGGGCGCTGACAAGCCGCCCCTTCTCTTTAGGTCAGTCTGGAGCGATGTCCTGATGGCCAGAGCGTAGCAGGCCAGGGCGGAGGAGGTCAGCTTGGCTTTGATCTGGGGCATGGGGGCCGCCAAGTCCCAGAAGGACAAGGTGCTGAGAGATTCGTTTTTAGCCTATCTGAATCTGGCCACTTTGGGCGTGGGGGAGAGAAAGTATTGTGAGAGATGGTGGCTGGTGAAGCTGGAGCCTGTCTCTGAAGCTTATACCCAGCGTATAAGACGACCCCTGACTTTTGAGAAGATTGTCCTGTGTTTAAAAGTCGTCTTATACGCCGGAAAATATGGTACTTAGCTATGACATTTTGTCAACCGTTCTAATTATGAGCAATTACATAATTACTGTCTTCCTAGTCCAGCCTTGGGTTTGCATATTTTCCTGTTTCCCTCTCCAGTATGTCATAAATGTGTATGTCACTCAGTTTGTTTTGGAAAATTCAGCAATGGATTACCTTGCTTAATTTAACCCATGCTTTGCAATTGAGGTTAAAAAAAACCCCTCATCTTTTGAAACTGCCTTTTTCCAGGCTTAGTTAAGCTATAAGGTGATGACTTTATTCTTGTCTTAATGTGATCTATGTACCTAACCAGTATAGGTAGTCCTCAAGTTAGTTCAAAATTTCTGTTGTTAAGTGAGTTTTGCCCTGTTTTATGACCTTTTTTGCCATAGTTGTTAAGTGAATCACTGAAGTTGATAAGTTTGTAACCTGATTGTTAATTGAATCTGGTTTCCCCATTGCCTTTGCTTGTTAGAAGGTTGCAAAAGGTGATCACATGACCTTGGGACATAGCAACAGTCATGAGTCAGTTGCCAAGCATCTGAATTTTGATCATGCAATCATGTGAGTGTGAAAAATGGACATCACTTTTTTCAGTGACCTTGTAACTTTGAAAGGTCACTAAATGAACTGTTGTAAGTGGAGGACTGCCTCTAATTAGATATTATTTGTCTTAAATGTAATGGCATGCTGCATTTGATTTAAAAATGGAAGTGCCATTCTGAAGGAGCAGAGACATAGAGCATCTGGTCCAGAGGCTTGTTCTTACAATTTTGTTAAGGCAAATTAGTGTCCTCCAGATGTATTGGAGTTCAACTGCTGTCAACTTCAGCCACCTGCATTGATTCATTGAATCTGTAGCCTCAAATATTTAGAACACAACAAGTTTTCTATGTCTGACTTTCTTGAGCATAGTTTAAAGCAGGGATAGACAACCTGATGTGTTCTAGATATTTGGGGCTACACATTTAATGAATCAATTTAGCTAGCTGAAGTTGACAGCAGTTGACCTCCAATACATCTGGAAGACACTAATCTTACATAAAAACTTAGTGCATGATTTGGACCTGGATGTTGGGTAACCACTGTTTGTAGTCAAGGTTTGTTGAGTTCTGTGTACCAGCCTCAGCTGAAAATGAGAATTACTTTGAACTTGTTTCCCTTTTTGGTCTCTGAACAGAAAACCTGGAGGCTAGAGTGACTGCAAAATAGAACTATTTCAGCCACATAAGTTCTTTCCACTTTTTAAACCATTTATTTTTCATGGGTTCATAGTAATGAAGATATAATCAGGGTTGGGGATCATAAATGGAATTAAAACCACAATAACACAATAC
Source organism: Stegonotus admiraltiensis (assembly GCA_032468215.1). Taxonomy (NCBI): domain Eukaryota; kingdom Metazoa; phylum Chordata; class Lepidosauria; order Squamata; family Colubridae; genus Stegonotus; species Stegonotus admiraltiensis. The sequence continues at coordinate 47,071 of JANHZT010001500.1, read as the reverse complement.
CAAAATCCCTACCAGTGGCTGCTAACAAGCTAATGAAGAAATAATAATAATAATAATAATAATAATAATAATAATAATAATAATTTTATTTATATACCGCCCTTCTCCCGAAGGACTCAGGGCAGTGCACAGCCAAGGTAAAACAGCAAAATACAAAAGTTAAAAACAAAAGAATTAAACAATTTTTGGCCCACAATTTAAAACCAGACCCAATCTTACTATACCCCAAGTATAGTAAGATTACTATCAAAAGATGTTTGCTTTTCATTTTCTGAACCTCTTTCAGTGTTTTATACATTTTTTACTCATTGCTGCTATTAGAACAGACTTTCTGAAACTTGGCAACTTTAAGATGTGTGGATTTCAACTCCCAGAATTCTCTAGCCATCATGGTTGGCTGAGGAATTTTGGGACTTGAAGTCCATACATTTTAAAGTTGCCAAGTTTCAGAAAGACTGTACTATAGATTAAGCTGTGCATGTCATGCAAAAGTGCTTTAAGTTTAACATTATGCTTGAACTGAATTACTAGCTTAGTTGTCTAACACTTAAATATGGGTATTCTTGTTTTTACAAGCTGAGTCCATGATATTGTTCCCTTTTTTTCATGGCAGCCTAAAGTAGATTCAGTACTTGAAAGGTAAGTGAGCTATGCCATCAGCTTTTTAATTTAGAATCAATCTTTCTTTCCAGGAATATCATAGTTTCACAAGGCAGTTGGGGAGTATCTCATACTCGTGTTCCAACAGAATCTAGACCTGGGCATGTTGCTCTAATAGCTGGATTTTATGAAGATGTCAGTGCTGTTGCTAGAGGTATGGAACATACAATTTATTTCAACAAAAAAAGAAAGACTTACTTTGTCTTTTGCAGATCCTTTCACAATGTAATGAACATGGGAACTGCTGTGTGTAAATTAGATTGCCATTTTGTGGAAATTTTCTCTGCATCCTATCCTACTTTATTATTCTGGAAGACCTCTCATATAAATGGAAATGAGATGGCTGTGTTAAGTTGTAGTTTGGCTAGTTATGCTTTATTGAATGACTGTAATCATACCTGGGTAAGCTCACCCTTCATCATAAGCCATAATGTGGTTTATTTTGTTTTATTTTAGCATATTAAAGAACTCAGTCTATGTCTTTGAAACCCACCTATTTAAATTTTTGTAAATGGGAACGACTACTTTATAGAATTATGGCAGTATGTCAGCTTTCCATTACGAGAACACAACTTAAATGCAATCAGGTATTATGAGTTTGAACAATTCTGTGTATGATTACTGAGAAATAAATCATTAGTTTTAGTGGGGTGTGTTCTCAGATAAATCTGAACAGAACTCCAGTCATTTTCATTCTCTCTCTCTCTCCATATACATATACACACAGTATATGTATATGTATATATGTTTAGAAAGAAGGATTAGTTTTTATTTTCTCATCTTTGGCTCAAGGATACATAATGTATTGCTGATTGTACGTCATGTTACTTTATAGTATATGATAACATATTTTTGACTTAGAGAAGTAAACAGAGTTTGAAACAATGGCTTGTTGGCTTCTTGCTTACAATTACGCTTTAGGATGATGTGTGAATAGAGACGTCTAGAATAAAGTAAAATAACTATCATTTGCTTCTGGTTTCTGAGATTCTTGGCTCATTTTCTATGCCTATCCCTGGAAACACAAGAAGAAATTTGAGAAAACAAATGGGAAACAAACAATGGATAGTCAAAAGAATCCAATATTGTTTTATTTGTTTGAATTGTTTAATAAGTCATTATTAAAACAAGCTGCAACTTTACATAATACTATATATGAATAAGATTTGTGACCTTTCTTTGAAATTTCCAATATCATTGAGGTTTTCCAGATAGATTCTTCAGCCAACTTTTAGTAAATATTGGCATAAAAATAAATTAAAAATGTATTATTTCTATATAGAGAATTTAGAAGTATTTTCACATTTTCTATACAAAAATTACAATTTTCCCATGTTTAAAATAAATATGTAACTTGCTAATTAAATGTGATGATGTGGATTCACTTTCCCCAAATGAACATAATGCCTTTATAACTTTTAACAACTGGCACCAAATCTTACTTTTCTCTCTTAAAAAAAACAAATAACTTCAGCAGTGCACTTTTTGATTTACAGGATGGAAAGAAAATCCAGTGGAATTTGATTCTATTTTCAATGAAAGTAAATATACTTGGAGCTGGGGAAGTCCAGATATTCTACCTATGTTTGCTAAAGGTGAGCTTATTTTAGCATTATTGAGTCTTCATTTCTAAAATATTAAAGATTTATAATTAATTGCAATAACCAGAAGTCCTTTGAATGTTCAAGTTCAAGACTCCTGTTGCTAGCTTCCCATCATTTTGTTAGTTATTTATATATCAAATGGAAGGAAAAGTTATTTTTAGAGAAATTATCCGTCTGAGTGTATGAGCAGCTTCTAAGAGTTGATGTGAAATAACTCTAGCTACTTTAAAGTACATTTAAACGAAACTAAAATATGTTTTGAGAAGACTTAGGGAAACTGAGTTAAAAATATAGTTATCCTTTTCTTTAGCTGGAATGTTTGGTTGCAGGTGCTACTGGTGATCACGTTTACACCAATTGCTATAAAGCTGAAAGAGAGGACTTTGCAGCTGAAGATGCCACTATATTGGACACTTGGGTTTTTGACCAGGTTAAGGTGAATAAAAATCTTTATTTTGCATCCCTATTATATGACTGGCAGAGTATAGTTGAATTCTCAAATTTGTCTCTTTATTCCCTGTTGTTTCTGGTTTTTTTAATAGTGTGGTACATTTTAAATAAAGTGGGTTTTTAGGTAGTGTTCAGCTATCTAGGATAATTTTATGTTGGATTTTCCCTGTCATTTGCTCCAAACTTTGTAGTATAATGTGTCCATATTTCCATCTGAAGATAGAATTAGAGATTTAAGTTTGCAGAATGCAAAGAGAACTGATGAATTATGAATATTCTTACCTTCTGGTTCCTAAGTACTCCTTCAGTATTTTTACTTGGGATTTCTTTCTGTTATAAAAGTCAGTGGGAAAAGAATCTGAGGAAAAATGGTGAAGATGAGAATAAATGTTAGATACTCCCGTCTGTCTAAAAGATGTTTCAAGGGTTTGTAAATCATTTAGACTTAAGTTATCCGTTTGAATATATTTTCTGTAGAAATTAATATAAGGACCATATTTTAGAGAGGAATTTATTTAAATGTCTTCCTTCCAAGTTCTTCTGCATGATAATTGCTGATAACAATAACAAGTTGTAACTTTCTGGTTAGAACCGTTTCTGGTGCTCGGAGTAATTTACTTGATTTTCTGATCTAGGATTTCTTCAACTTGGCTAAAAACAATGAAACATTGTTTTCTAAACTTCATGAACAAAAAATCATTTTCTTCTTGCACTTATTAGGATTAGATACAAATGGTCATGCTCATCGACCTCATTCAAGGTAAAAACGTATGGTTTATATTTTTGAAATATAGTATAAGTACAACCAAAGCTATACAATTTTAAATAACTTTAATTTGTACCACCAGTTATTCATGGATTTAAGACTTGATGGTACTTCCAACTTATGATCAAATTGTTTATAGATATAGGTTACAGTATATATAAATGGTTATGAATTATGATGACCCTTTATTGAAAGTGCTGTGTAAAATTTGTATAAACATGTATGAGAAGTCTTTATATGCCTTTTTGATGTTTGGCTTTCTTTTTCCCATCTTTTATTGTTCTTTCTTTTTCCTATTCTGTTTAATTAAATAAAGGCATTTTTGTAGTGTACATATGATATGTGAAAGAAGTAACAATGTGCCTAAATCCTCCACTGAAATTAATAGGATTAAAAGTACATAATTATATTTGAACAATTTCTTTGTGTGATTTAATTTTATTTTCAGTTTTATTTCAACTAGATTAATTTCATTACAATGATTATACTAAGTGAGAGATAAATTTATGACTCTGGAAAAAACGGGTTAACTCATTTATGTAAAAGCTGTACTTTAGACACCTTGTACCATAATCTTTCCAAAGTTTGTGGGAAAGCTTTAAGCTTCTTAATAATTCTCAAATTAAGAAACTTGATGTATTAGACAAGTGAGAGGTTGCAAACATCTTGAGAAGAACATGAAAGAGAATGGGACAAAAATTGCTATTGAGGACAAGATCAATCTGATGAGCATGGCTCCCTCTGCAATAATAATTAATGTTATTTATTTGGTTGATGGAAGGACTGGGGCATTCTATATAATAAATGTTAATGTCTTTTACTAAAATTAAATAATAATGGTAATAGTAACAAGTGAAGGAAAAGAAAAATGTTTAAACTGGACTATATAGACAGCTAGAATGTTTTCCTGCAGAAGTCATTCTTAATCACCAAATTCTGCCATGGCAATTCCCATGAAGTGGAATCAATGTGTTTGAATTGGAAGGCCATGTAATTTATTTAATAATAAATAAAGCAAGCAAGTTATGGCATGTAAGTTTGATATTTTCTTTAATTTTATTTTTTGAGAATTAGAAGTCTTTCCTAAGGATAATTTTGAGAATGACAATACAAGTTAACACCCTTACATTCTAATTGTGCCAGTGAAAAACAGCAGCTTGTAATAAAAAGAATATTTTAAACACTTTCATCTAAATAAACTATTGCATTTTGACTCTTTTGATCATTTGTTATACAATTAATTTGAAAATTAAATGCTTGGAGTGCTTTAAATCCAGTTTTGTAATGTGATGTGTGAAGAAAGGAATATTGTACAAAATAAACTAAGTGGAGGATATTTTAATGTTTCTATTACTGTGGTTGGTGCTATTTTTAAATCTTGTGAAAATGTACTTCTAGATTCATAATTACAATATTTTCCTTTTCTGTAGGGAATATAAGAACAATATCAGGAAAGTTGATGAAGGCGTACAAGAAATTGTTTCATTAGTTGAGGGCTTCTATGGAAATGATGGCAGCACAGCCTTTATCTTAACTTCTGACCATGGAATGACAGACTGGGGTGAGATTTTGTTTCAGAACACTATAAAGGTTCAGCTCAGAAAATGTTTGTCCGCTGTGGTATTCCATGTTTTGCTTTCTTTATTTATCGCACAAACCACTATTTTCTTTACATAGGGTTAATTATATTTTGGAATTAATTTTTTTTTAGAAATGAATGTTTATGTTTATATTCACAGCATTGTGTCAAACAGAATAAATATTACAGATGCAGAGGAATATACCCTGTATTCCCCAAAATAAGACATTCCCTGATAATAAACCCAATCTGGCATTTGAGCGCATGGCAATAAGGCCAAGCGCTTATTTCAGGCTTCAAAAAAATATAAGCCAGGGTCTTATTTTTGGGGAAACACGGTAGGTAGTCGTCAACTTATGACCACAATGAGTCCAAAATTTCCATTGCTAAGAAAGACAGTTGTTAAGTAAGTTTTGCTCCATTTTATGACCGTTCTTGCCATGGTTGTTAAACAAATTACCACAGTTGTTAAGTTAGTAATATGGTTGTGAAGTGAATCTGGCATCCCCATTGATCATGCTTGTCAGCAGGTCGCAAAAGGGGATTACATGACCCTGGAACAGTGCAATCATCATTAATATATGCCAAGGGTCCAAATTTTGATCATGTGACCATGGCGATGCTGCAAAGGTTGTAAGCGTGAAAAAATGGTCCCCTTTTTTCATTGCTGTTGTAACTCCCAACAGTCACTAAATGAACAGCTATAAGTGGAGGACCACCTGTGCAAATATAGGCTAGCATGGCTACACTCTCAGCCATATCAGTCTTATTTTTGAAGCAGCATAATATTGGAGATATATCTGAAGCAATCCTTTCACAACTGTTCCATCCATTGTTAAACTTTGATAAAAATTATTAAAGGAGTCTTTAGGGTGTATCTTATGGTTTACAATGGACAAAGCATACACATCTGCAAATTTGGTCTCTGGTGTATATTCATATCTCTTAGTCTAATTTCAAGCAATTAGTTCAGATATACAACAAAAGTGAATCAACTGATCAGTTGGGTATTCTGAAGCTTGTTGTGGGGAGTGAAAGAGAGAGGAGCAAAAAGGTATAAGGGAATTGGTATCAGAGAAAAGGGGAAAGTTACTTTATTCTTAAATAGCCACATCCTCCCTGAATCATGGGCATTTTATGAGGCCCCAATAGAATACTTTGTTAGGAATACAGTCTTTGATCAAAAAAGATTGCCCATCATTGACTTCAACAGATTTCAGTAATAACACCTGTCTGACTGAGACTGAAAAATGCTGAATTTCAATTTAGATGTGACTAAGCTACAAATAATAAATGAAAGCAAATTGAGCTGGGACTAGGAACAAAAGAACCAAAGCAGAGATTTTAATAGGTGGTTTAAAAGGAGATGAGAAACATCAACATCATATAGGATGGGTCGACAAATGTGTAGCCAGGTCCCTGCTACCTTAGCCATCATGGTTAATGGTGAGAAATGCATGAACAAAATATAAAGGGATTTCAGAATGATGGTCAAGCTAAGGAAGAGAAAAGTGGCAGTGTCATTTTAAGAAAATGAGAAATCTTGAGTTACTGAAAGTGATAAAAAATTGGAGTGACGATTATGCCTGATGAGATTAATGAGCAAACAGTTTGTTATAGAAGAGTTGACCAAACTTTTACTAGATAAAGAAATGAAGTGCTTGAGGCATCTGTAGGAATGTGAGTAAACCTTAGTTTTAGGTTGTTGGTAGTAGATTCATAGAAATACTTTATGAATAATTGAAAATCTAGATTGGGGCAATCCTTCAGAAGTTGTGGGTAAATTGTGAGGCAAAAGGGAGAGTTGCATGAAGAAATAATTTGAGAGGTATTGAAGCTGCAGACTGCCCTCTAGATGAACAGAGCAGAGAAATGGTATTCAAAAGCCAGCCTTTTAAAAATAATAATAATAATAATAATAATAATAATAATAATAATAATAATATGACTTTGATTTGTTTTCTGTATGTGTTTAGGGACTCATGGAGCAAGTCATCCATCAGAAACATTAACACCCCTAATTGCTTGGGGAGCAGGAATCAAACATCCTCAGACAGTTATCTCACAGCAATACGAAGATACATTTTTAAAAGGTAAATGCAATTATTTGCGCAATACCTATAATTACCATTTTTATACATACGTTATGAAAAGACAGTTTTAGTGTTATTAGCTGCTTCTGCTGTTACATTGATAAAATCCTCATTAAATGAATGGGGACTAAAAGTTTACTAGAAACCATTACATTTATATGAATTCTCTCACTGCTAAAAAAATTTGAGCCACTGTTTTTCATATTCAAAAAGCAAATCCTCATTTGCAGAAAATAAATTTTACTTGAAACTTTTGATTTGTGAGCCTGTTTTTATGAGCCGGATGTAGTTTTAAACAAGGCTAGTTTGGTCCCTTGTTATCTTTAATCAAACCTAATTAAATAGATTAATGCATTTAAATTAATTGTAAATTACCAGATTTTCAGATACCGTTAATTTTTCTTCATGATACCGGAAATCCTCAGCATTCTTCTTGCTTGCCCATGTATCCTGCTTCCCACATTTAATCTTCACTTTGCTCATATTGTTTCACATCATGCATTCTGTGATTATGAATCATTCTTGTTTCCAAGGCTGATTTTCCGTGATTGGAAATGTGAGGGATAATTAACTGCATAGTGTAATAATCCAAGATAAAAATAGGCGTATCCTCCACCACTTAAAATGGCACATTAAATGAAATGCTAAAATGGACTTAACATTAACCAAGTGTAAAAAATTACTCATGGATGCTGTACTCATTAACAGAACTGGTCATTTCATGTCCAATCAAGTATTGAGGTCGTCTTTGCAATGCTGGTAGTGTTTTTGGAACTAATAAAATAAATAAAAAATGAACATAGCAGGCATACAGTTCTAAATAGAATTTTATCTACTATTTCTGGGGTGGAAGAAAAATACTCTTTGCTAGAGAGACTATTGGCTGTTTAATGGTAAATTAACTAGTAATCTGGATTTGGACAATGAGCCACAGAACTATGACCAGATTGTAAAAATTTATAAACTTTATTAACAAATAAATAACACATACAAAACATATAAAACATGAAACAAATCAATATATTCA